>ML781101.1:893629-920767 GCA_009831015.1 Picea engelmannii | reverse complement strand
CACATAGACATTGTTTTCTATTCTTATCCCTTTTGCAACCAGTTGTCCTGAACTCAAAGACTTTATTTTACAGTCTTTAGAAGTAAAAACAACTTCACATCCTTTGTCACAAACTTGACTGACACTTAGTAGATTATGTTTCATACCATATACAAACAACACATCTTGAGATTTTCCTTTGCCATTACTCAAACTTACCATTCCTTTACCTTTTATTTTTCCTGGTGCATCATTTCCAAAAGTTACATTCCCTGATTTGCTTTCACTTAGAGTTAGAAACATACTTTTGTCTCCAGTCATATGTTTGGAACATCCACTATCAATATACCAGGGATTCTTTTGTCTTTGGACTGATAACACTAATCCGCACTGGTCATCTTCTTTCTTCTTCCAAACCTTGAAATTTTAAGAAGCAGGATTCAGAGCTTATAGTTTCTTAAGCGATAGTCTGCAGCTTTATGTCCATAATTATGGTAGTTGTAACATTTTGGTTCACTGAATAACATATCATAACGATTTTTATGCTCATAAATGTTGTTGTGTTTCACCTGTGTCCTTCTCCCAGTCATCACATGATTTATAGTCTGTGACTTTTTGTTGCTTGGTTGTCGCAATCTTCTTGAAAAACTTGATTGCTCATATCTAAATCTTAAAGAACAATTTATAGCTTTATGACCAAAGTTAGAACAGAAAAAACAATATCCATATAAAAATCCTTTGTACCTGGAAGAAGATTGTCTTCTTTGAGTGAGTTGATTTCTTCCATGCTGATAGTTTCTCTGATCTATAGGTTCGGTTCTGATATTTTTTCTTTTTTTCCTTCTCGGTGGTTGATTCTCTTTCTTTGTTTCTACAGAGTGACTGTTGTCAATGTTTGAGGATTTGAAAAACTTGATAGGTTATGTATTACTTGGATGATCACTACTTGATCCTTCTTCATACCCCAAGCCAGCTTTCAACTTTGGGTTTCTTTGTTGATTTAGAATGGAGGTTAATCCTTCTAAAGCTTTAATACTTGACAGAGTTTGGTGATACAATGCCTTAAAATTCTCCATCTCTTTTTTGGTTTTCACTACTTCTTCTTCTAAGGCTTCACATCTTTCTTTCTTCTCTGATAACTATCGTTTCAGAATGTCCTCGGTTTTCTTTGCCTCTTCTAATTCCACTTTTAGCAGGGCAAAGTCTTCATCAGGTTTTTCAGTACCTTTATTGAACTGTACCAGCAATTTCTTTTTATTTCTCTTCTTAAGTCTGAGTCTATCAATCTCTTCCAAAGCACTAATCAGTTGTCTTTCCAATTCAACCACATCTTCTTCATCATTATCATCACTTCCTGTTCTTTTATTATCACAATCTGCTTTGGCCATAAGCATGAATTCATTTACCTTATCCTCACAGGAATAGTCACTATCGGTGTCTTCTGAGGAGTCATCATTGTTTACACATAAACTTTTCTTTTTATCAAATCTTTTGGATTTGTGTTTCTCTTCACCTTCATAGTTCTGGTCCTTCTTCTTGTGTGGACACTTATTTGAGAAATTACCTATCTTACCACAATTGAAACATTTGAAGGGCAGCTTACCTTTGTATTTGCTTGATCCTTTCTTTAAACTTCTCACAAATTTTTCCTCAATATCATCTAAATTTGAATTAGTATTCTTGTCTGCTTTAAAAGATGCTTCTCTAGTAATGGATTTATCTTTTTGATTCTCATTTCATATGTAGTTAAAGTTCCTAGGAGTTGATCAATGGACGGAGTTTTAAGATCATTTAGTTCTTCTATTGCAAAGACTTTTGGATTAAATTTATCAAGAAAATATCTTAAAATATTCTGAACTAAAATTGATTCTTCAATCTTCTCACCAAGACCCTTCATGGCATTCAAAATATCTTCAACTCTTAAAAAATACTTGTTGACTGTTTCATCTTCATTCATCTTTAGTTGTTCAAACTTCAACCTAAATGTTTGAAGTTTGGCATCTTTTACTTTCTAATTTCCTTCATGGATGCTAATAAGTTTATCCCACATTTCTTTGGCAGTTTGAAGATGCATCACCTTTACAAACTCGGCTTCTGCAATTCCATTCAAGATAGTATTCATTCCCTTAGCATTAAAGATAAATTCTAACTTATCATCCCTGGAAGCTAACACAACAGGCTTTATGTATCCAGTCTCTACTACATCAGAAACATCATCACCTAAGGCCATTAGTGATCCAGGTGGATATCGGTGGCCACCCACCTTCTCCAACTGACCCAAAACATGTTTCTGGCAATTTTGGTAATTTACTATTTTTAGCAGTTTTTAACTTTCGGGGCCATTTTGAGGCCCTAAACGATGTTTTTTGAGCAAAAGGGGAGCAACATGGATCATAAATCATGTTTCTCACCCAAAATTTTTAGTTCTCGAATAGATCTTTCCAACGAGCTATTGAGCGTCCCAAACAAAGATTGTATGCAAAAGTTATGCCCCTGGGAAGTTGACATATCAACTACCCCCATCGAGGCCCACAAACCTTTTGGCTTTTCATCTTCTAGGGTTAGGGTTTTGGATTTTAGTTATGTTAAAAAGGCCCTTAGAGCCTCATTGTAATAATCATCTTCTCACAGATGCAATTAGCCGTCACATCTCTTCTCAGAGATAAGATACCACCATTCTAGCAAGTCTTTCACTCTGTATTTTACAGTCTCTATACATTTATTTCATTAATAGAAATTGTGTATTGCTATATATCTGTGACTCTTGTTTTATTTATGCTATATATCTGTTATATTGTTTTCTCTCTTGCAATATCTCTAAATATTTATGTGTTATATTTCCTCTCTCATTTCATGCCGAAAATAATCTGGATCAGTGGTATCAGAGCAGGCTGCTCTTGATCATTTTTAGTGCATGTCCTCGACGAGGTCTGAGTATAGAAAGTTGGGTCTTGAGCTTGTCTCTCTTGAGGAAAATCGCTCTCACACACCCAAGAAACCCTCAATGGTGAAAGAAAATAAAAACAACGGAGCAGACGATCCTATCAGTCTATTGCTTGAGCAAGCTCTCACGCGACAGAGGGACGAAATGATGGAGAATTTTTCCCACATCCTTCAATGCCTCCCAATAGCATCAAGCGGCCACTTTGGAGGCACCTCGCCTTTCAAGGTACAGATTAATATTGATATTCCTGTATTTGAAGGTCAAATAGATGCAGATGCCCTAGATAAATGGTTAAATCTGCTAGAAGGTTATTTCTCTGTTCATAATTTTTTCGACAAGGAAAAGATCACCTTCACACTCCTTAAGGCTCTCCCCCATGTCAAACATTGGTGTGAAACTTACTAGGAGTAGAGTTCCATAGAGGATTCTACAATATATGGGGCCGAGCCCACTTGGGATTTTTTTGTGGATGCGGTAACGGAACAATATTACCCTGTTGGCAACCATGAGGACCAGTACATGAGATGGACCACACTACGGCAAGAGAGGGGCCAATCAGTTATGTATTTCACCAATAGCTTCCATACATTGCGCACCAAGATGGGTATCAAAGACTCTAAACGACATTTGGTTATGAAATATCGTGGGGCTCTACACAGATACATCCAAACTGAAATGGATTTTATGGACATCTCATCACTCGGTGCTGCCTATCGATATGTTGTTAAAATCAAGAAGAAATTTAAGCACCAGAACAAATGGGAGTTCGGGTCTGCAAATCCAAAACAACCAAAGTATGACAAAGACATCCCTAACAAGCAGTCTCCTGAAAAATAGTCCAAACCACAGGAAAAGAAGGGTCACGGGAAGACAAAGAAGGACACTGGAAAATGGTGTGATTTCCACAAAATCCCCTAGCACAACACCGATGAATGTCGCTCAAAACAGTCATTGGTGGCTGAGATCAAAGACAAGGAGCCAAACCCTGATTTAGAATCTGATTTTGAAAATACTGGTAAAATATAGATCATCAACGCAAACCCCACTGTTATTGTCGTGACTGCAACAATTCAACCAGAAGAACCAACAGATCCAGAAGAGGGGGAGTGCCTTTTTCATTCACAGATGTGGGTGAAGGGGACCCCACTACATTTTATTTTTGATAATGGAAGCCAGAAGAACCTCATCTCAGCAGAGGTCATCAAATAGTTTGGATTGTCGACAACACCACACCCGCAACCATACAACATCGGGTGGCTTCGCCAAGGACGAGATCTCCATGTCAGCCAGCAGTGTCGATTGTCATATGGCATCGAACCGTTCAAGGATGAGGTATTATGTTATTTTTCCCCACTGGATGTATGTGATGTTCTCTTGGGCCAGCCATATATGTGGAAAGGCCATGCTATCTATGAGTCTCGACCCCGTAGTGTCATTATTACTCTGGGGGGTCATCTCTACAGGATACCAGAGGTAGTTCCAACTACTGCCCCACCTAAACAGTGCTGCAAGGTAGTATCTCATACTACAAAATTCATCTTCTCCATAATCTATTCAAAAGGGGAACAAAAGGATACTGCAACCACTATAGCCTCGGCCCAAGCACCTTCTATCCACCAGAAGCAGGTCGACAAGGTTGCAGCAAAGCACAAAGATTCCTTATGCACACAGTCATCTCATGTAGCCAGATTGGTTAAAACGGTCCAACCCTTCCATCCACAAGTTCATGATGACCTTCAACAAACCAAGCAGTGCAACGGTTCCAACAAGGCAAGCAACTCACCAAGATTCAGATTCAACAATCGCTTTTCCCTCTCCCCCGAGAACTCAACGCAATGGAGACCATTGCTTCCTAAGGAAGGAGGATTTATCCAGGTGGATATTGGTGGCCACACACCTTCTCCAACTGGCCCAAAACATGTTTCTGGCAATTTTGGTAATTTACTATTTTTAGCAGTTTTTAACTTCCGAGGCCATTTTGAGGCCCTAAACAATGTTTTTTGAGAAAACGGGGAGCAACATGGATCATCGATCATGTTGCTCACCCAAAATTTGTAGTTCTCAGATAGATCTTTCCAACTAGCTATTGAGCGCCCCAAATGGAGATCGTATGCAAAATTTACGCCCCTGGGAAGTTGACATATCAACTACCCCCATTGAGGCCCACAAACCTTTTGGCTTTTCATCTTTCGGGGTTAGGGTTTTGGATTTTACTTATGTTAAAAAGGCCCTTAGAGCCTCATTGTAATAATCATCTTCTCACGGATGCGAGTAGCCATCACATCTCTTCTTAGAGAGAAGCTACCACCATTCTAGCGAGTCTTTCACTATGTATTTTACAGTCTCTGTACATTTATTTCGTTAATAGAAATCGTGTATTACTATATATCTATGACTCTTGTTTTATTTCTTCTATATCTTTGTTATATTGTTTTCTCTCTTGCAATATCTCTAAATATTTATGTGTTATATCTCCGCTCTCATTTCGTGCCGAAAATAATCTGGATCAATTAGGTATGTTCTCGTTCTAACCTTCCAGAAGGATAAATTTGTTCCATCAAATAGAGGAGGCTTAGTGGTTGACGTCCCTTCATTACTAGTCATGTTTAAGCTTACATATCTACCTTTAGATAAAAGGAACCTACTTTGATACCAATTGTTGGACAACTGAGAGGTGGGGGAGGGGGGGTGAATCAGTGGTTACCGTGCTTAAACAATTATGCTTATTTTAAAACTCTTTATAGATCATTCAATGACAATCACAATAATGCAAAGAGGTAAGTAATAGAACATTCGACATCAGTCACACATATGAAATATACAAAGACAGATATTTCCTAAGGAAACCCATAAAGGGTAAAAACCTCTTCTTCCTGGTATGATAAGTAATATTTACATTATGTACATTATCATACATATGAGCTCCAACTCATTGTGAGGCTACAACCTTTGTTTTGCAAGCTGCAACTTGCTGAGAGCACCAACTCTCTGTTTTCTCTAGCACCTACTAGAAGGAAGCACCAACTCCCTAGTTTCTCTAGCACCCACTAGAAGGAAGCACCAACTCCCTAGTTTCTCTAGCACCCACTAGAAGGAAGCAACAACTCCCTAAATGTTCCAGCACCAACTAGATGGAAGCACCAACTTCCAGTCACACAGGCACCAACCTATATAATAAAGAGTAGAAGTTCTCCCTTTCACCACCCTACCACCCTAGTTTCTCTGGGTGCAACCAGATGGAAGCTACAACTCCCTCTATTCAAGCACCCACTTGAACCTTTGAGGACAACTGTCCTCCCTAGCACCTCCCTACCACCCTAAAATATCAATCTTTACTACTGAAACTTATTATAGTGATATAATTTTCATTAATGGCTTACCAGTCTCATCATTGTTCTGCTACATTGCCCTACTCTGTCTACCTCATTGTCTTCCTGTACACATGCCTTGCACTTTCTGTTCTTCTACCTTTTATGCTCTATGCGCCATGTCCATTCAATGCACCATTCCTCTTCTGTGTATTTCAGCTTCTACACACTACCTCCTTCTACATGCCTGAATCACTCTCAACAGTAGCACTCATCTCTTCTTTGTTTTGCATTCCTATAGTCTCTATGCACTTTGTGCATACTATATGTGCAATGCTTCTGCATACTCTACACCCCACCATTGTTCTCCGCATTGGGATATTCACTACCACTCCACATTGCCAACGCGTCACTCCCTCGAGCATCAACACTCTCTCTCTATTCTACATGTTCTCCTCATGTTGAGTCCTCTTCCTGATCATCATGGAAATTCCTTAGCTTTTCTGGTGGTTATACCCATGCGTTCATCATCATTGGGTGTTATGCTGAGATTCCTTAGCTTGTCTAGCAGTCGAGACTCTTTGTCTTCTCTATCATAGTCGAGCTCATCTTCTCTGTTGTAGTTACAGCCTTCAATGCTCTTCCATCTGTCAATCACCTCTATGAACAGTCTTCATTCCACTAGTAGATGCCTTGAGACTCTTCAGCTCCTCTGGAAATCACACTGAGGTCTCTTTGATTTTTCTGTGCAGAAACAATCAGTGGTTTCTGGTAGTTACACTATGAACCTATTCAACCTTATGCCTTTGGCACCTTTCACCTTTCCTTTCACTTGTGGCCATAGGCGGTGACCACATGCCTATTCAGAAGGCGCTTTCGCGATTCGCATTTCGACAATTCCTGTTGTGAGGCATCTCGACTCTCCAAGTCACGATCTCTGAAATGGAGATTAGCTTCATGCTAGCTCCTCCCTTGAGCCTTCATCGATGTGACCATAGGTTATGACCAGGGGCCTATTCTGAACATGCATTTCGCATTTCGGCATTTCGACATTTCAGCATTCCTGTGGTGAAGAGTCTCGACTCTTCATGTTATAATCACCGAAAAGGAGCTTAGCTCGGTGCTAGCTCATCCCTCTCACATGACCACTGATGGTGACCACAACCTACACCAAAAGGTATTTCAGCGTTTCGCATTTCTCCATTTCGACATTTCTGTGGTGAAGTGTTTCAACACTCCAAGTCACGAACCCTGAAATTTTTGGCGTTTCTCATTTCGGCGTTTCGACATTTCTGTGTTGAAGTGTTCTGACACTCCAAGTCACGAACCCTGAAATTTTTAGCATTTCACATTTCAGCGTTTCAACATTTCTGTGTTGAAGTGTTTTGACACTCCAAGTCACGAACCCCGAAATTTTCAGCGTTTCGCATTTCCCAACTTCGGGACTCTTATGATGAAGAGTCTCAACTCTTCATGTTGCGATCGCCTAAACTCCGAAATCAAGTCAGATCAATGGTCCACAATCTTGATGGTTCAATGGTCCAGATCTTTTCGTGATTTCGCATATTACGAGATCCTACTATGAGTTTCTTCCTTGACTCCTCCAACTCCCGGTATCCGAAACTCTGAAATGGAGTCAGATCAATAGTCCACAATCTCCCTTTGATCAATAACTCATATTAAGTCATGGTTTTGAATTTTGTGATTTTTTCATTCTTGTCGTGAGTGTTCTTAACACCTCCAACTCCCGGTATCCGAAACTCTGAAATGGATTCAGATCACTAGTCCATGATCTCCCTTTGATCAACGACTCAGATTAAGTCATGGTTTTTCATTTTGTGATTTCAACATTCTTGTCGTGAGTGTCCTAGACACCTCCAACTCCCAGTATCCAAAACTCCGAAATGGATATTAAGTCATGATTTCACATTTCGTGATTTTCTGCCATGAGTTGCTTCCTTGACTCTTGGAGTTTTCTCTTCTAATTTTGCCATGTGATCATCGTTGCGTTGTTGGTATTGATCTTTTCCATCAATGACAAACATGCATATTCTGCCTCTTTCTGAAAACATGCCAACAGTTGCAACTGCTCTCGGTTCCTTAGGCTAAGTGCAATGAGTGTGCGGCAGAGTATGAAAACTCTATGAGCCAATGCAAGGAGTGTGTATCTAAACTATGATTTCAATTCGGGAGAGAACGCGCCAAGAGGGAACACTAGAATATTTATAGAATCTATGAGATCCTCAAAGATACTAAATACTCTGGTGGAGAGACTGTGCAGAGGAGGCACATAACATAAAACAGAATTGTTGAAGATTTTGTAGAGCTCTGCAAGGAGGGAATTGAGCAGGTGCAAGTGTGCACAAGTTGAACTTTGTTTTCAGTTTAGAGAGAAGAGAAGTGTCAAGGAGAAGACACTCATAGAGTTACTCAATACTCTGGAAAGCTCAGCAAAGAGTGTTGGAGTAGAAGGTTGCCAAGAGGGAACATATATCCCTTCGAGGAACAAAAGGGACAGAGACCTTTGAGGTCCGATAATTTGAAGCTCAAGGTGAAAAAAAGTTGTTGAATACTCTAGAGGAATACCTACACAAGGAGCACACTAGACCAACACTCAGAAGAAGTGTTGAGAGATAGCCATCTGAAGGGAAGTCAAGCGCAAGGAGTGCATGTAGAAGTAAACTAATTCAAGTTTGAGAAGCTCGGGAGGAGTAGTGAAAAGTTGCACGTAGAGCGCAAATGTGTGTCATGGCCGAGATTTAATTTCATTGCTAAGCTTAGGAGGATGAGCACAGAACATGCCAGGAAGGCACCAAAAAGTCTTTTGAAAGAAGAAGAAGGGACGAGACCCTTAGGAAACTGATTAAATCAAAAATCTCAGAAGAAATAGCATTTTCAAGAGTGTAAGTGAGACTTAGAGTAGTTGGGTTCCTGGGAGAAATATCAAAGGTCGTAGCCTTTGACACTTATAAATTTTACCAAATTCAAGAGAAATTAAAATCTCAGGAGGAGGAGCAACAACTTTCATCAGATCAGTTGTAGAGGAGAGATCTGGGTCATCGAATCTCACGTCTAGACAAGGGGAGAATGCAGAGGAGAGGAACATATCCCATCCGTCGGATCTGAGCATGTGGACCAACAGTTGTTGGATCCAGAGGTAAGCGCACATGCCTTAAGTCCTTTGAAATTGCATTGGAGAGTGGACTCATGAAGTCCCGAAGCCAGTTGGGACTGTCCATCTTCCAGAGAGACAAGTGGAAGAAGATCTGATAATTCGAGGATTCAGACTCCATAAGATTTGCAAGGATAACAGTTCAAACTTCACGAAGTTTGAAGTAGAAGAAAAAATATGTATCGTTGGATCTAGAAGGATGCATGGCAGAGATCCATGTGTTTTGGAGAAAGTCACTCTGAAATAAAGTGAGAGTTGAGAGAACTTCGAGGAGTGGGGTTGATCGTAGTCATTGGAATAGGAAGGACACGTAGCCAAAGATCAGCACTTCATTGAATCTCTAATCAGCAAACACAGAAGTTAGAGAGGAAAATATTCACGAAGTCTGAAGTCACAAGGTCATGAGGGTCATCCATGAAGAGTGGACAATTGGCAAAATATTTTCTAGTCCGGAGACTCAGCGCTACGAAATTTCTATAGAGAAGTTTTTCGTAAATTCCCAAAACACTGAAGCTGAAATAGTTGAGGGTCGTTGATCGGAAGAAGTAGTGGGGACCATTGATCCTCGCACTAGACAATTTTTCGATTCAGAGATCAGGTAAAAGAGAGAAATCATCTCACAAAAGATTTGAAGCGCGGAATCGCGAAGGGAGCTAGCCCACGGTCATAGTCCATGGGCACATGAAAGAAAGGGGATTAGCCAGAAGAGCTAGTGCCCATTGATGTTGAGATTTGAACAACGCTAAGGAGAGGGCCTGTGGGTACCATATGACATGCACCTTAGGAGAATGGGAGGCCTATATAAGTTTTTTGGGGTTCCAACAGGGGGCCCAAAGAGTTAATCCATCTAATTGATCGAAGATCCTTGACCAGGAGGTCGCAGAAACCCGCAGGAGAGGAGGGGGGCTACACCAACTGGTATCAGAGAAGATTTTTTTTCCTATAGATTTTAGTCAAAAGGAAAGAAAGGGAATGAAGACAGTTTTCTACCGACAAGTAGTATAAAAAACTGGACTTTTCCTATAGAATAGCAAGTGAAGGAGGAGACAGAGTATTGATTTTTTGTCTGAAATATTGTTGCAAGTGTGTAGCAGCAAATTAAACAGCCAGGTCAGCCATGAGAGAGGATGGAGAGTCTCTCAGTTGCAAAGTGAACAACAGATTTTCCAGGAGGGAAGGTAGAAGTTAAAATGGCTATTGAAGGCCATAGAAGAATTCAAGATAAGGACCATAAACATAAAATAAATCCATATATGGATCTGGATCTCGTTGAGATAAGAGAAAGGATGGGACAACTAACATTGAAGATGCAGCAAGAAGAATAGGTACACTAGACATATGAATGCCCTTTCAGAAAGAAAGTAAAATGGCCTTTTCAGAAGTTGTTAGACAAAAGGAAGCGACAAGTAGTAAGGAGGTGGTTGAGGCATGTTGAAAACCTCAGTGACATAGAAGAGAAAGTGATTCACATCTATGAACCATAGATTGGGAGGAACCTCACTGATGAGGAGGAAATGAGATCAATTGAGGATCTCATAGACTGTCAGGAGGGAAGTAGTAAAATTTCATATTGCCAGGGGGGGAAATGAGATGAGATTAGTTGATCTCATAGACAGCCACGAGGATAGAAGAGAAACCCCAGATTGTCATGTGTAAAGGGGAGAAGAGAGGAGACTACCTGAAAGTCTCATGAACTCAGCTAAGATTTCATATCAGCAAGGAGAGTTGATGGATTAGGGTCATAGATGCATTCTAATCATTCAGGTAATTTAGATATTCCTACCAATTAGTCCAGCAGAGGCTAATGCAAGTGTTGCACATGAGGAGGTGATGCAACGAGAACCCAAGAAAGAGTCCATGTGGCCAAATATTTTAAAGATAAATGTGTCTATCATGCAGGTACAACAGAGGAAAGACAACTAGCAAGGACTGTTAAAGAGGAGGAGAAGGAGCAGACATTGATGTCTTCCCCAGCAGAAAAAGAGGATAATTTAGATGAATTGCTCACTCAATGGGATCAAGAGTTGAAGATGTTGGAGGATTGGTTGGACAATCCAACAGTATAAGATTCCTTCCAAGAGACAGTCATGCAAATTGCAGGAGAAGAGCATTCAGCAGAATTTCTCAAAAATTTCAGCCTGAGAGTTGAACAGGAGATGACTGCAGCACTGGATCCTGTAGCAGAAGAGGAAGCAGACAGCATAGATTTTTTTGAGTTGTATGAGGAATTGGAATCCCAGGAGAGAAGAATAATTATACATAGTAGGCATATCCAACTGATCAAGTTGGAAATAGGTGGAGGAGCACACTAGCCCAAGGAACAGTTGGAGGAAGCTGGAGTTGAACCAGCAGCAGGGTGGCAAGATAAGGCCACATGAGATGAAGGCATCAAGGGATATAAAGTTTATCTTCCCATTAACAAGGAGGATATGCAGCAGCACAGTCTGCATGAAAGGAGGAACCAACCAGCAGAACAGCTGGAAGAGGTGATTGAGGATATCAGAAAGATGATGTTGAGGTCAACAGAGGAGATTGTTAGTAGAAGGAAGTTGAACAGAGGAGGACTTGCAAGAGAAACATGGAAGCAGCAAAGCAGGGGAGAAAGGGGGTAACTCCAAATGAGAGTTTCAGATCCAGGAGGATTTCAACAGAGCTGGGAAGATGATGAGCAGGAGCTCATGAATTTTTCATAGCATTAGAGTATGCTATAGGAGCATCTCTCCACCTCAGCAATGCACAAGAATTCCATCACATCAAAGTGCATTCAAGGAGGGGAGAGGCGTCAACCCTCTCATTTTTCTCTCATTTTCAAATATCAATTTGTATTAAATGAAATTAAATGTTGTAATAGTTGGTAGATTTGAGTCATGACTTTGTACAGATAGGAGATAAGGTCACCACTAATGGATGACAGGATGATAAGATCTAGATCTGATTCAGACTAGATGTCCATTGAATGTAATTCAATGTAATTAATGAGCGTCGAGTAGCTTGGAGGGAGAGCTCGAGGAGCCCCTCTTTTGTAAAATATATTGTATTTTATTTCATAAGAACAAATTAGGAATATAGGAGAAGGAGAGGAGAGAATGTTGAGACTCTATTGTAGTTCAGCCTTAGTAAACATCTATATAAACATTCAGAGATAATACAAAAAGCATTTTTTCCTGCATATGATGTTGTGTGTTTATGTGTTTTATGAATGAATGTCATTCGTGATTATATGATCTTATGTTGTATATGTGTATGAATCATTTCCATCTGCAGGGTTAAGATAGATTCTACTATATTTGAGAGTTTGTTGGAATTGTTTTTGGTTCTTTAGGCTAAGTGCAAGGAGTGCACGACAGAGTGTGAAAACTCTGTGAGACAACACAAGGAGTGTGTATCTTAACTTTGTTTTGAGTTTAGGAGAGAACATGCTAGGAGGGAACACTAGAATATTTACAGACTCAAGTGTAAGGTCTCTACCAACAGAGCCTTATAAATTAGAAAGTTAAATACAGACATGCTAACCTAACCTTAAACCATTTATTATTCATCATAATGATCCACTACATATTCAGCATATTAAAATTTATGAGAAAATTATAATCAATTGCATAACATAGCATAATAATGAAGATAMATACCTCTAACTGATGTTATTTCTATCCACAACTCTGATGTCCCCAACCCTACTTGATGCACTGCCCAAAACCGTCTAACCACCCGGCCAACTAGGAACAGAGCCTCTCTGGCTCCCTAGCTCCAGGATTTCGTAAGGATTCCYGGCCCCCGAGCCCAAAACTCACAGCAACAGGTGCCCCCTTCTAACAGTCATTCCACAAGATTCTCCCCCCAAAATAAAACCCCAATACAGTCTCCTAATCTGAAAAATAATTCTCCCTGTCCAAAAAAAAAGATTCCTTCTCCCGAGTGTTTTTCCCCCTCATAACCCCCTCTACCATTCACCGCCTCCTCCTTTCATTAAGACTCACCCACCTTATCTCTCCATTCAATTCCAACCACCTTATCCCTCCATTCAATGCCAACCACAGTATCCCCTTCTCCTTAATGGTTATATCCTTCAATATGTTAAGTTTTCTTTTAATAAATTAAAATTTATTAAACTTAAATTTATTACCCAAATTTTTAATGAGTTAATTAATTAATTAATCAATTAATTAATATACATTAAACAATAAATTATTTATTTATTTATTTATTATTATTAACAATAAATAATAATTAATTATTTAATATGCATTAGGACAATTAATTATTTAATTAATTAAACTTAATAAACCTTAAACAATTATTTAACTTTGACAATTAGTTATTTAACTAGGGTTATTACATACACCCACCCTTCAGGAAACTTCGTCCCGAAGTTTAAAGTATTTTATAATACAAGGGAAAAGACACATGGTTCACACATTCATAATAAATAACCGACATTATTAGTAAGTAAGCCAAGAAAACTCATACATACTAGTGTACATATGCAAGAAATGCATGTGTAGCTAGTACATACAAGTCTCGTGCATGTACTAATAACAATAACTTTCATCTCTATAGTAATTTATGTATGCATTCAATCCATTCAACAAGACTATTCATTTTATTAAAGACAATAACCCAATCAAATGTTTGTGAATTCCCTTAATTAAAATACTCTAGCTCAACAATTTTATTCAGACAATTGTAGTTTAGTTAAGTAATTATGAATATACATATATACACATTTTCTTTTCAGAAGGAAAAACAATAAATTCCACCATAAGACAAATCTCCATACACTCTCAACTATTTCTACTCATCCTTCCTCCCTAACTTACTTCCATATTCATTCCTATCCTTCCTCTGTTGGACTATCTTGGAGTGTCAACTATATTGACCTAACTCCAAATAGAACCCGTAAGTGGAAGTGTTGCTATCATGGCCAAGCTTCCCCAGCAGGCAACTGACAATCATCATCACACGTCTAGGGGAGCATGAGCTAACACTGTCCTCCCATGACTCCAGGTTTCAGAGGATACACGGTGGAAAATGCCTCCACCCCTCCTAACAGGACTAGGGTCCACACCCTATAATGGAATATACAGTGGTACCATGTTGCTCGGAGTTTTGTCATTGTTTATTCGGTTTTGGGCAGTTTCACCTCCTGAAATCCTGCACTGGTCCACATATCATAGAAATGTATCCAAACCAATATAATTTCACATAAAAATATTCATACCATATTGTTTCTTGGCCAGTGGTCATGACATCCACTTTCATCATCATTGTCCCTTAGCTATTTCATATCCCATAACCTACAGATTAGTCTGTAACACAAACTCATACATTTCTATGCATTATCATCATGTAATTGCATACAACCATAATTTCAATTTGGTATCCACATACCAACAGCATTAACATCAAAGTTTTCAAGTTAGAAATAGATCTCATAATATCCCATAATTCAATTAACGACACCCATTCATAAAATTATCATTTACATAATAGATTGCATCATATCCAACATCATTCAAATAGCATTTAAACCTTCATAGGATTCACATTCACATAGTATATAACATCATATCCTTCATCATCAATAACACTTAAACATTTATGGAATTTACATTCACATAGTAGATCACATCATATCCATCATCATCAATAACATTTAAATATTCATAAAATTTACATTCTCACAATATATCGCATCATTATTCAATTATATTTAAACATTCATAAATGTTCATATGTCTTTAAAAGCTCAAGTGTATCACTTAATAGTTTCACTGTGAATAGAAAATAAGGTTGTTTGGGCCTCAGGTAATCTTAGTTATCTAAGTCAAAAGGTGGTGTTACATACACCCAACCTTCGAGAATATTCTTGAGGTGGTCAAAAAAGTGAGGGATAATCTCATCGTAACGTCTCAGCATCCTCCCAAGTGGCAAATCCTGGACTAAACTTGTCCCACTGGACCTTAACTTGGTCTACCAGATGGTTCCTAAGCTATTGGACTCTATGGTCCAATATGCATAACGGTTCTATCGTGAGGTTTCCCACATCGGATACTTGCAATTCCTTCCAATTTAGTTTATGTGATTCATCAGCAACATAATGACATAGAATAGATACATGAAAAACATTATGAGTTTTATGCAAGTGAGGTGGCAGTATGAGACAATAGGAAACAGGTCCAATTTTCTCTTGGATTTTGAATGGTCCTATAAATTGAGGTGACAACTTCGTCCCTTTCCCGAACTATATGGTACTCTTATTAGGCCTGATATGAATGAAAACATGATCTCCCACTTTATAACTTCGATCAGTCCTGTGTGCATCCGCATAAATTTTATGTCTATCCTGTGCTTCATTTAGTCTCTACCTAATCTGAATCACCTATTCCTCCATCTCTTGAATCAGTTCTAGCCCAACTGTTACTCGGTCTTCTAACCTTTCCCAACCCAACGGCGTTCTGCATGGCCTTCCATACAGAGCTTCATAGGGTGGCATTCCGATGGAGCTATGGAAACTATTATTATAGGAAAACTCTACCAAAGGTAGGTACTTCTCCCAATGGGTTTGATTATCCATGACATACATCCTAAGAATGTCTTCCATGACTTGATTTACTCTCTCAGTTTGCCCATCTGTTTCAGGATGATAAGCTATGCTTAAGTTCAACTGAGTCCCCAACGCTGACTGCAAACTTGTCCAAAACCTAGAAGTGAATCTGGAGTCCCTATCTGAAATGATATTCTTAGGTATCCCGTGCAAATAGATGACATCACTTACAAACACACGTGCCACATCAGTGACATCATAAGTGTCTCTAACCGGAATAAAATGAGAACTCTTGTTTAACTTATCAACTATCACAAGAATGGCATTGTGTCTATGAGATGTGAGCGACAACCCCACTACAAAATCCATAGAGATGACTTCCCACTTGGACATAGGGACATCATGTGGTTGTATGAGACCTGTCAGGTGATGGTGGTCTACTTTCACTTGTTGACACTCTAGGTACTTGGCGATGAAATGGACTACATCATGCTTCATGCCTATCCAGAAGAAAAGATTCCTTATATCTGTGTACATCTTCTTCACACCCAGATGCGCACAATAAAGTTCTCTATGGGCTTCCTTCAGTATGATGCTTCGAATATCCCCACCTTCCGGGACATACATCGTTCCTTGATATCTTAACAGTCCATCTACTTCTAGACTATATCCTTCATACTTTGGATCTAATTTCCTCCCACTCTGGAGGTTTGAAGTAACCTTTAAATACCAACTGTCTCCATGGAGTTGCGTCAACACACATTCCCTCAGATTGATTTTTAAGGGTACCAAGGAGAAGACATGTGGCCTCGTACTCAAGGCATCCACGACCACAATCTCTTTTCCCTTGATATATGAAATACCAAAATCATACTCACTCATGAACTCACTCCATCGCCTTTTCCTGGCATTCAGATCCCTTTGAGTGAAGATGTGTGTTAAACTTTGAAGGTCCGTTTTGAGCTCAAAGTTTCGCCCTACTAGATACTGCCTCCAAAGTTTCAGAGCTAGCATTACAGCTGCCAACTCTAAATCATGAGTAGCATAAATCTCTTTGTGTTTCTTCAACTTCCTTGACACATAAGCTATCACTCCTCCATCCTGCATTAGCATGGCCCCCAACCCTTGCTTCAAGGCATCCGTGCAGACTGTGAAGTCCTTTTCCATATCTGACACTCGGAGAATCGGTGCACTAGTTAGTAACCTTTTAAGCTTGATGAATGCACTATCACATTCTTCTGTCCATTCATACCTGACCCCCTTGCACTGCAAAGTGGTGATGGGTTTCGCTATTTTAGAGAACCCTTCCACAAATCTCCGATAATAACTTGCTAGCCCCATGAAGCTTCTTACCTCATGAGCATTTTTCGGCACTGGCCACTCCATTATGGCCTTTAACTTCTCTGCGTCCACAGAGATTCCTTCACCAAAAATGATATGACCTAAATAGTGAATTTCTTTCAGGAAGAAGGAGCACTTCGACAACTTCCCATATAATTTGTTCTCTCTAAGGCAAGACAAAACCACTCGCAAGTGTTCCTCATGTTCTCTTTCGTTCTTGGAATATATAAGGATATCATCTAAAAAGACTTGTACAAAGCGGTCTATGTACTTCCAAAATACACCATTCATGAGGCTCATGAATATTGTTAGCGCATTGGTCAATCCGAAAGATACTACAATGAAATTGTAATTCCCAAATTGAGTTCGAAAGGAAGTTTTAGGAATATCGCCTTCTTTAATCCTTAACTCGTGATACCCTGATTGCAAATCAATCTTTAAGAATACCGCTACTCCTTTCATCTGATCAAAGAGATCATCTATCTGTGGCATTGGGTACCTATTTTTCACTGTACCATGGTTCAAGTCTCTATAATCTATACACATTCGTAAGGAACCATCCTTCTTCTTTACAAAAATTACTGGTGCACCCCAAGGTGAGACACTGGGCCTTATTAGTCCTAAGTCCAGTAGCTCTTTCAACTACATTTGCAACTCACAAAATTCTGGCATTTTCATTCGATACGGAGTCTTGGAAATTGGTTCTGCACCAGGTTTTAGCTCAATAGTAAAATCAAGCTCCCTCTCAAGAGCTAACCCTGGTAACTCGTTCGGAAAAACATCCTTAAATTCTGACAATACCGGGTACTGATCCAAGGAGGGTCCTTTCCATTCATTCGCTGCTTCAATGACATAAAGTCGACACCCTTGCCTCATGCACTGTTTAACCTTCATAGTTGAGATAAAGCATAGAGACACCTTTCTTCGTACACCATGGATCTCTACTGGCCTTCCTTCATCGTCAACACAAAGCACCCTTTTTGAGAAACATTCTACCATAGCTCGATGGGATTCTAACCAATCCATTCCAATGATTAGGTCATACGCCTCGAGAGAAGTGACGTAAACCTTTAACCTGGTAGTACACACTCCCAGGTCTATCAGGAAATTATCAATGCTAGGTCCTACCGCATGTTTTTCCACTGAAGACATCTCGACTTGTTTAAAGTCATCATGCTTGTAGGCTGCCAACCCACTCTTTTCTAATGCAGATGATGAAATGAAACTATCTGTAGCACCAGAATCAAATAAAATTTTAACATTGATATGATTTAGCATACCTAATGACTCCACCATCGTGGATTGGTGTTCTTCCTGGCAATTATTAACTATTGTGTAAATCTGGTGGTTGCCACTTACTCTTCCCATCGGGGCCTTTCCTTCTCTATGCACAAATCCTTCTTGCAACTCTGGGAAATCACACTGGTAATGGGGTCCTTCACATCCCCAACATTTAACCTAAGATTGAACCTACGCACTTCTCTGTGATGGTCTCTGAAATGCGTTCCTCCCCCTGGAACCCCTGCCCCTACTAGTCTCTCCCTGAGATGGTCATGGACTTGCCTACGTCGTTGGTGATGAACGAGATGTTGCACTCGTTGCCATTGAAATACCTGTGGTGATTGTCCTTGGTGTGAATCTATTAACATAAGGAGGTGGCCTAGAGCTCCCTTCCCTAGAGAAGGTCCTAGGGGCCTTCCCCACAAATACGGGATGATGCGGAAAGGTTGATCTCGTACCTCCATTTAAGTTCATGTGTTCCTCCACATAACATGCATTTAAGAATTCTTCTGCTACTGAAGACGGTTTCCACATCTACACCATGGCCCTTATCTTAGGGTTTAACCCATAGACAAAGCATTCTTCCTATCATTGGTCATTATCCATTTATGAAACATATTTGACCAATTCCATAAACCTGATCTCGTATTCTTCCACGGTCTTGTTTCCCTATACTAGAGCAAGAAATGCTCCCACCTGTTGTTACTAAAAGTAAGATGGTAGATATTTCCTTCAGAACTTCTCCTCAAAAAGTTCCCAAGATACAGTGTCCAGGGTAAGGTGCAGTTGCCTCTCTAGGTTTCCCAACCAGTTCAGGGCATTGTCTCTCAACTGAAAAATCACTATCTTTGCCTTTGAAGTGGACACATAGTCTCTTAAGGAGAAACACCTTGTCATTCCTTCCAACCATGCCTCTACATGTTCACTGGCACGACCCCCGGCAAACTCTGGGAGTTTGATCTTCTGTAGTTCTCTAGTGATGTCTTCGAGTGGAGGTCCTCCCCCTGAATCCCTCGATGATTCAGGATTACCTGTTCCAGATGGTGGGGGCTCCACTTCGATCCCTGTTGGCTGATGTACCTTTAAAGTCTCATTTATGGCCTCCAAAGAGCGCAGAATGAGAGGTAATTCAAGCAATGGTGGTGGCGGCGTTGGCGGTCCCTATGACAACGCCCCTCTTCCTCGATTTCCTTGAGTCCTAACCATATTGTATACTTGAATCTACATAAACCAAAGTTGTCAGGGTGATTTCAAGGACATTTCACATTGGCGCAACTTAAACTAGAAAACAGAGTTAGGCGTACATTTTTTTACTTGTCTGTAAACAGACGTTACTCTCTTTAGGGGAAGTGGCTAGGTCGGGGTTGAAAGCCTCTAAGCTTGATGTCTTTGCCTAAGAAAACTACTGACTCCCTCACCTGGTAGCTACGCTAGCATTGCACCATACTCGCCAATTTCTCTAACTTACCTGCCTAGTGCGCATGAAGCGCCCCCCCCCCCGCCCCCTTCCCTCTTATCTCGGTCTAAGTCCTTAACCTTTTTCTAAAAACAATTTAATTAGTCACTTTAACTAGTTTTAAATTTAAGCATGAACCATAAATTTAAATATAATTAAACATAATTTTAATTACAAATAAATTTTAAAACATAGTTAATTAATAATGTTTTTAAAACATGATTAATATTATTATGTTTTAACATTTTTGACTAATAATACATTATTATTATTATGTTTTAACACATAATAATTTAAATATAATTTAAGGGCAACATAAATTAAAATTATATTTAAATTATTAAATTTTATTCAAACTATAAATTATATTATATTTAAATTTAAACTATAAATTAAACTATAAATAATTTAAATAGTCTGTGGAAATGATGAATCACCTCCATTGTGGTTTGGTTCTTGCCTACTTGGGTGCCAACTTGTAATGAGTCATGTGGCTCTTTGTAAATTTTCCTGTTCGCGACTTGTGGTTTGAGCAATGAGCCTCGACCCATTACTTTTTATTTTAATTTGATATTTAAAAAAAAAATAATGACAATTAATCTGGACTTGTCGTAGCCTTGGCTTGCAGCTTTGTGCACTCCATTTGGGCCCCCTTGTGGCTTTTGCACTGGGTTTTGGTGTCTTATGTGTTGGTTTGGTGTATAGTGCACAGTGTCAATCCTCGTGGGCTCCTCCTCCATGTGACTCGGTTTGGTGCATGTGCGCTGGATTTGACTTGACCTATGTTGTGTTGTGTTTATAGTGTAGTTCGATATATGGACTAGAAAAGTCACTTAAGCACACACCACATTTTATTTTTTTTCATTATTTATAAATGAGACATGTGGAAGAGGAAAGCTTGGCACTGGGCGTGTGCATTGGGCTTTGGTAACTTATGTGTTGGTTTGGTGTATGGTGCACAGTGCCGATCCTCGTGGGCTCCTCCTCCATGTGACTCAGTTTGGTGCATGTGCACTGGATTATGTTGGTTTATGTATATTTTTTTGTGCGGAATGAAAAGGATTTGGCGTTCGAGCTTGGATTTATTCTGTGTTGCGTGGCTTATTGATCGACCTGTGGATTGGTAGACTTTGGTATAATACGTGCTATGTGTTGGTTTGGACCGATAGTTAGGGTACTTAGAAATATAAAATTCACTAAAGCACACACCAACCTTTATCTTTGATAATAATCATCTTCCCTTTTATTTTTTTTATATGTATGTTTTTTTTGTTTAAATAAATATCTTCTATATATGTTTTTTATATACTATTATATATACCTTTGTATATATACTAAAAAAAAATTGTGTGCTTGGCTTGCAGGTTAGGTGGAGCTGGAGCTTGGCCCTCAAGCCCAGATTTACAAGTTTTCCCTTAATATATTATTTATGCCTCTAGTTATTTATGTTTATAACACCCCTTTTCAAGGATTTTTTTTCTATATAGGACAACAAGTTTTAAGGTTTTAGGGAGTTCCAGGGCTGGTTACAGGGCATACAACTTAACTTTCTGTCCAGATTCAAGAGGATGGGTGGGTAGGTGGGCCTTTGGTCCCAGATTTCAAACGAAGGCTCTAATACCATGTGAAAGGTCTCTACCAACAAAACCCTATAAATCAGAAAGTTAAATATAGACATGCTAACCTAACCTTAAACCATTTATTATTCATCATAATGATCCACTACATATTCAACATATTAAAATTAATGAGCAGATTATAATCAATTGCAGAACATAGTAGAACAATGAAAATACATACCTCTAACTGATGCTACTACTGTCCACAACTCTGATGTCCCCAACCCTACTTGATGCACTACCCAAAATCGTCTAACCACCCAGCCAGCTAGGAATAGAGTCTCTCTGACTCCCTAGTGCCAGGATTCCATAAGGATTCCTGGCCCCCGAGCCCAAAACTCCCAGCAACAGGTACCCCCTTCTAATAGTCCTTCCACAAGCTTCTCCCCCCAAAATAAATCCCCAATACAGTCTCCTAATATGAAAAATAATTCTCCCTTTCCAAAAAAAAAAGAGTCCTTCTCCCGAGTGTTTTCCCCCCTCATAACCCCCTCTCCCATTCACTGCCTCCTCTTTTCATTAAGACTCACCCACCTTATCTCTCCATTCAATGCCAACCACCTTATCCCTCCATTCAATGCCAACCACCTTATCCCCTTCTTCTTAATGGTTCTATCCTTCGATATGTTAAGTTTTCTTTTAATAAATTAAAATTTATTAAACTTAAATTTATTACCCAAATATTTAATGAGTTAATTAATTAATTAATTAATTAATATTAATAAATAATAATTAATTAATTAATATACATTAGGACAATTAATTAAACTTAATAAACCTTAAACAATTATTTAACTTTGACAATTAGTTATTTAACTAGGGTTGTTACATCAAGGAGATCCTCAGAGCTACTGGATACTCTGGATGAGAGACTGTTTAAAGGAGGCACAGAATAGAGAACATAATTGGTCAAGATTCTATAGAGCTCTACCAAGAGGGCATTGAGCAGGTGCAAGTGTGCACAAGGTGAACTTTGTTTCGAGTTCATAGAGAAGAGAAGTGTCAAGGAGAAGACACTCGCAAAGTTACTGAATACTCTAGAAATCTCATCAAGGAGTGTTGGAGAAGAAGGTTGCTAAGAAGACACATATATCCCTTCGAGGAACAAAAGGGACAGAGACCTTTGAGGTCCAAGCAGTTGAAGCTCAAGGTGAAACAGAGTTGTTGAATACTATGGAGGAAGACCTACACAAGGAGTGCACCAGAACAACACTCAGACGAAGTGTTGAGAGACAACGATCTTAAGGCTAGTCAAGCACAAGGAGTGTGCATAGAGGAGAATTGATTCAAGTTTGAGAATCTTGGGAGGAGTAGTGCAAAGTTTCACTTAGAGAACAAATGTGTCCCAGGGCCAAGATTTAATTATGTTTCCAATATCAGAAGGACGAGCACATAACGTGTTAAGAAGGCACCAGAAAGTATTTTGAAAGAAGTTGAAGGGATGATAACCTTAGGAAACTGAGTAAATAAAAAATCTCAGAAGGAATATCGTTTTCAAGAGTGCAAGAAAGACTTAGAGTAGTTGGGTTCTCAGGATAAATATCAAAGGCTGTAGCCTTTGACACATAGAAACTTTCCCAAATTCGGGAGAAATTGAAAGCTCAGAAGGAGGAGAAACAGGCTCCGTCATATCAGTTGTAGAGGAGAGATCTAGGTTGTTAAATCTCACATCCATACAAGAGGAGCATGCAAAGGAGAGGACATATCCCATCTGTCAAATCTGAGCGCGTGGACCAACAGTCATTGGAACCATAGGTAAGTGCACATGCCTTAAGTCCTTTGAAAGTTCATAGGAGAGAGGACTCATGAAGTCCCAAAGTCCTAAAGACATTTGAGACCATCCATCATCCAGAGAGACAGGTGGAAGCAGATCCAAGAGTTCAAGGATTCAAACTACAGAAGATTTGCAAGGAGAAAAGTTCAAACTTTGCGAAGCCCGAAGTAGCGAAGAATATATGGACTGTTGGATACAGAAGGACGTGTGGTGAAGATCCATGTGTTTCAAAGAAAGTCAATCCGGAAGAAAGAAAGAGTTGAGAGAACTCCAAGGAGCGGGGATGATCCTATCCATTGGCATAGTAAGGACACATGGAGAGAGATTAGCGCTTCACTGGTTCGCTAATCGAGAAATACAAAATTTAGAGAGGAAAATACTCGTGAATTCTGAAGTCACGAGGTCATCAGGGTCATCCATGAAGAGTGGACACTTGGCAGAATATCTGCTAGTCCGGAGACTCAGTGCTCCGGAGGTTCTATAGAGAAGTGTTTCAGAAATTCCCGAAATGTAGGAGCCGAAATAGTTGAGGGTCGTTGATCGAAAGAAGTAGCGGGGACCATTGATCCTCGCGCCAGAGAATTCGTTGATTCAAATATTAGGTAAAAGAGAGAAAGCAGCTCGAAAAATATCTGAAGCGCAGAGTCACGAAGGGAGTTGGCCCATGGTCGTAGTCCATGCTCACGTGAAAGAAAGGGGCTTAGCCAAAAGAGCTAGCACCCATTGACGTTGAGATTTGAACAACGCTAAGGAGAGAGTCTATGGGTGCCATATGACCTGCGCCTTAGGAGAAATGGAGGCCTGTATAATTTGTTTTGGGTTCCAACGGGGGGGCCTAAGAGCTAATCCAACTCAGTGATCGAAGATCCTTGACCGGGAGGTCCCAGAACCCCCCAGGAGAGAAGGGGGGTTGTACCATGGGCCAAACAAGCTTCCACCTTCATGTGGTTGGTCATGTTTAGTAGAGAATAAATTATTCATGAAACCAAGAGAAGCTCATTCATGAGGTATTCCCCTTTAGTATTTATAGAGTGTCATACACATTTAATTAGTATTCATTCATATAGCAGTTTATTCACTTTGACATGTGCATCCTCATACATGTTTAGTTATTATCTATTCATATAACCTTTTACTTTCTTTGACAAATGCAAGTTTGAATGGTGGTCACCTCCATGATCCACAACACATTTCCAACAAGGTATAACTCATTTTCTTGTCTTGCCTCATGAAATTTTCCTTCATTTCCTTGTATACTTAATTTAAAAATCCAAGGACAGATAATGGTGGAAACAACTATTATTCATTTAATAATATTGTTTTTATAGATTATTGATTGTAATTTGATGTAGAATTTTATATTCTCCCTTAACATTTTTGTTTTCCAATGTTCAATGTTTAGAAACACATATTGATAGGACTTGGCAATGTAGAATGTTGGTTGAAGTTAGAGATTGATTCAATGAACATTGAAATAAATGTTGATAAATCATATGGCGGGGAAAAAGTGAGTTCAATACATGTACATATGCAAGCTTTTGGGCCATACTTATTTCTATGTGTTTGGCACTTGTACCTAACCATATGTTGTATACCTTAGACCATGGAATTTTATGCTCTTCAAATAACAAAGAAAATGTGATGTAGTGACAAAATGAATTTACCTTGGATCAACCATATATTGGATCATAGTATTCACTAAAAAACATTAATCAAGTATTCTACTAACCAAACATATCAAAGATTCAATCGACTATTTAAACACCAAAGGATTAAAATCCAAGTCAACATGCAACTTTATATTTGGTACCATAAGAGTAGATAAGGGATTACAATCCATCATCTAAAATCCCATCAAAATCTCAATTGTATACTTACCCTATCCAAGGAACACCTCATTTGGACTATGTGACACCTCTAGACCCAAGAAATAATGCACAAGTACAATCTCTTTCATGTCAACTTCTCATTCCAACTCTTCCTACATTGCAATCAGCTCCTCTAAACTCCCTATAAGTATCAATTCATCTACATATATTCCAAACAAAGCAAATAAAATATACAAAATAAACACTAAATTTTGATAGTTGTTGTAGTTTGGTGAAACCAAAACCTAACAAATACTCATCGATCCTAGAGTACCAATCACATAGTGCAAGATTTTTCTCTGTTGATTAAGGTTGGTTGTCATTGATGTCAACCCTTGAAGAAATCCCCGTAGCACAAAGATTTAGGTAATGGACCCAATATTGCTTGATGTAAATATGACTCAGTATTGTTTTGTCATGGTTGATAATAAGTAAATATGGATGAACTCCAAAGTGGTCCCCTTATGGTGAAAGCCCTCATGGGAAGACGCTTTGTGGAGTAATAGAACCCATGCTTAATTGTGGAATAATGAGATGAAGGAAAGTGAATTTGTTAGGGGAAATATCCTAGATGGATAGTTCTTGTCATGTTATTTCTGGTGGTATGTGGAAAGTCACATAATTCCTCACGGTTAGAGAGTTATGGCCATGAGAAGTTGGAGACCCAAGGTTTGGGTAATGGACCCAAGTTTGTTTGATGGGTAACGGTATGAGTTATGATATATTTTAAGATAATACTACTATATATGGATAGTACATGTCATGCCATTTTTTTTGGTATGTAGAACATCACATAACTCCTCACGGTTTGAGAGTTATGGTCTTACGAAGTTGGAGGACCCTCATATGTCATCTAGAAGCCCCTAAAGGTCAAAGTAGTCAAAGTGGTTTAAGAGATTTTAAAAGGTAAATAATAAAGTGAAGTGATGAGTGTATTATAATTCAAAGTGAATACAAAATAAATTATTTCGATAATAAATTTAATGGAGAAATTAGAAGTGGACCCAACCCTAAAATAAGGAAAGTGGGCCAAGTGACCTAGAAGATGTTTTTAAGGAAGCTACTTGGAGAGTATAAATAAGAGGCAAGGATCTCTCATTTGAAACAAACTTGAGAATATTGAATATCTATATCTATCTAAGGTAACTAAGGATATCTATACTGGAATTCTGAGTGAATATGAAGAAAAGAAGGCCAAAATGCAAGGAAGGATAAATTCTTTTGATGGTGCTTTCTAAGGTATGTTATTTACAGGTCATCTCACCATTTTCACTATAGTTTTTTTTCTATAATGATTCAGATCGTGAAATTGCTACGAAAGTGAGAAAACATATCCAATTATATTTGGTAAAAAATTTATCTTGTGGGGTGTTGTATTTTGGGAGTTACACTCCATGGAAAATAGGGTTTTTGGCCAGTCCTGAAACTAGTCAAAATCAGGTGTTTCGGGTAAAAATGTCATAACTTATTCATAACAGATACAAATTTAGTGAGACCAAATGTGTTGTTTAGGGGACAGTCTTTAGTATTTTTTGTAAGTGTTTTAGATCAATTCATCAAATATTGTGTGTGGGGCATGCTCTACAGGGTCACTCTCTAGAATAAGATAGAATTCAGCAAGGCATGCCATTTTTGCTATAACTCCTTTTCGGAGAGGTTCCAAGTAGTGAAACTTGGAGGAATTGCATAAAACAAACTGAATAAAATTTTGTATCAGTTTCAAATATTTATACATTACAGGTTCAAATTTATGATTACTTCAAGTTAGGGTTGTTGACTAATCCAAAACTAGGCATGTGAGACTAAAGAAAAGTTTGATGAAAATGATAGTCTCTTGTTTTTAAAGTTAAGG
>ML781101.1:871360-887185 GCA_009831015.1 Picea engelmannii | reverse complement strand
TATGATTGTTCATTTGTTCATTGCTTATTTACTCTGTAGTTATTGGATGATAATGCTTCATTGATATAACACTTGGATTATATGGTTAAAAAGGGATTAAATTGCTCTATTACTGATTCACCCCCCCTCTCAGTAATCCAACAGTCTCTTCCTCAATAGTTTCTAGAAAATATTGAGATATGGAAGATCGTGCATCCTCATCTACCTTAACATATTGTCTCACTACTATCTTCCTCTAATATAGAAAATATATCTTGTAAGCCTTGGAGGACTCACTATAGCCAATTAGAACACCCTTCAAATTGTTGGGTTCAAGCCTTGTCCTCTTTTCTTCTTGAACATGATTGTAATTCAGACTCCCAAACACCCTAAAATGAGAAACAAGGGTTCAAGCCTTGTCCCCTATGAAAGCATCATTTAGAGTCTTTTCCTGCAACACTCTGTGAAGACACCTATTCTATATGTAGACTTCCAAAAATTGATTCTACCCAAATAAACATAGGTATATCTAAGTCATGAACCATATACTTCGCAATCTCTACTATGGACCTAATCAGTCTCTCTACAACCTTGTTTTTTTGTCAGTTATAAGATAGTATAAACTCCCTCTTTTACTTTTGCACAAATTGAATCAAATGCATCATTTGTATACTCCCCTCCATTGTTTGATCTCAATACACTAATATTCCAACCTATATGTATCTCAATAAGAGTTGCCACCACTCCACCTTTCTTGACCTTGATGACATTACTCAGTCAAACCCTAACCCTATTCTAATGACCCAATGCACCCTAGTTGCATGGATAAGTGGGCCAGATAAGTGCACTTCAACTGGGAGAAGAAGTGAATCATGTAAGAATGCATTCACTTCCTTGACAACAACTTATATCTCTATCTAGTTTTTCCCTCATTTAGCCTATTCATTATTGATATAGGGAATGGTTGAAAGCATCCTCTCCATTGTATTCTCTATTACACCATCACTAGGAGAATCACTATTTGACCAACATGTAATAATTCTAACACCCTTATCCCACATAAACATTTGACCATTTATCTCCTTATATAAATCCATTAGAGTCAATACATAAATTACAAATTATGTTGAAGTGGCATTAATAGATGCTTGAGCTTCATAGTTCTTTTTTGTAGAGATTATTCTCAACTGTGGAAAATGGACACACATTGAAATGCTTTCAATTATATGGAGTATAATAGTATTCATTGGTTGTTACTGTTCAAATTATTGTCAATTAATTGTTAGAGAAATTCAATAAACAATTCTACATGGTAAAGTATATGGGGTGAAGAAATTACGATATCCTACCATTGTTTTGGATCTCCCATGACTTCTATATGCATTGGAAAACACTTGATCTCCACCAAAGATATTAGAAGGTAAATTATATTGGTACATTATGGTATCTTTCCTTTGTTTTGTATATTTTATGCCTTCTATATTTTTTGAAAAACACTTGAACCCTTAACATTAACTTGTCATTAGATCATTAGTTATTCTCAATGCTTCCATTGGGACTTTCCATGTGCATAATCCCCTAGCTTCCTAGATATTTTTGGGTGCAACATGTGCTACAATTAGTCTATGGAATACTTTGACAATTATACACTAGACCACAAGAAGTTGTGAGTAGTTGTGTTAGTGTGTCATAAGATTTATTAGAAGGAGGCCAACATGAGTAGTAATAAAAGTGTAGTTGGGACAAAGTTAATAGAAAACTCCAGGTTGCATTGAAGGCCATGGGTGGTCATAGATTCAACCTGGATAGATTTCAAGTTTCTTGGATACCCTTTGAATTATAAGCCTCACCTAAATATATTTGTGAGTTGGTGATCAATGAGTTGAAAAGAAAATTTAAAAATGGATCACTAAGATTTTGGTCTTAGCAACCAAATTCCATATTTTTACTAAGTGCTTACAACCACTAATGTATATTATTCTTCATGTTGGGTTCCTTCCATGAATGTTTATCATATGTTGGAAAATTCGTTAAGAAGTTCTCTTTGGGAAAATAGCTCCAATGGAAAAGGTTTTCATCGGGTCAACTAGGAGTTATGTTACACTTCCAGATTCTATTGGAATGTCTTGGGTTTGCAAGTGATAAAGGAGATCTCATGAGTTTGTATATCTCATTTAGGAATTAATAATGTATTACAAACATATGTAAGGACATTTTGTAGTGATGACCCTGTAGTGATATAGATAAAAAAAAATGAAGTGATATAGATAAAAAATATCATCCTCTTAGATAAGACATGTCAGTAACAATTGATTCCCTAAGCATTATTCATGATATAATATGTGCTCAATCGCAATCAATTATTTTTAGAATTTTTTAATAGATAGACTAAGTGTTGAATTCCTCGAAACTCCAACTGGCACAAATCTCATTAATTTTTTGTTTGTAAAATGTGGAAATCCCTCATACCTTTAGCCACCATTAGAAGCAATAGTAGGGATATAGCGCACCCTTATCTCAATACATGAACTAGCCTAGAAAAAAAATTTGTTGAACCATTAAAAAAAACTAAAGAAGACATTGTAGTAACAGATTTCATAACCCAATTGAAAAATTCTAATTCAAACTCCAAGTGGATAAGGAGCAAGTGAAAGTAAATATAATTGACTCTATCATGGGATTTAGATAGATAAATGTTTATCACCATAAATTGTAACTTCTTGATTTTTATGGAATGAAACTCTTCTTGAGCCACTCCCAATGCTTCATGGATCTACCTACAAGGAAGGAACCCAAACTTCTATTGAGAGATAGATTTGGGAAATAATTCCTTCACCCTTTTCCAAGAAAAGTGCTCAACTTTTGAGTCTTTATGCCCCTTGAAAATAAAGAAATTCCAATTGATTTTCAATATCCTTTTAAATCCTTATCATCCTTCATATCCATCTCATATTCCCATTTTATTGAAACACCCTTAACCTTATTTAATTTTAATTCAAATTGAATGGTGATTGATTCCATTAGGTTACCATTAAAGGGAGACCATTGATGCTTTAATAGATTTACAAAACTCTCCACCTACAATCATTGGTGGTTGAATTTAAGTGGTATTGGAGGCTTATTACCAATTCCATCCAACTCCAAAAGAATAGGAAAATGATCCAAATATTGACCTATACAAACCCACTATTTCACTCTCATATTATCATTTAATAAGGATTTAGAAATCAAAATTTTGTCTAGCCTCTTGGATATTCTATCAACACCCACCTTCTTGTTTCTCTCAGTAGGACTCATATTGATTGGGGCCACACATGTGAGACCAATATCATCCAACTCCCTCAAAAAGTAATCTAAAAGAGGATCAACTGATGCACCCTTTCCCTAGATCTCAGATTTTCCTATTGAGAAATTAGGATATCCACCCAAAATAGTATACACATGGCCTAGAACTCATTGGCTAAGGAAATTAACCTAGAAAGGATCTCTATCTAGTTAAGGTTCATAAAATTTTAGGACTGACAAGTCCTTCCCCAGGTCCGCATAAAGAATCAGTCTTAAACATCAAGCAAATGACTAGGAGTTAGAAAAAGATAATGCCCTTTCCTTCCTACTGGAATAATCCCCCCAAAAATTCCTCTAGAATTATAGAAGATGAAATCCCATCCAAATAAAATATTAACAAACGTATATAGATAATTTATGTGATGGAGTCTTTTAATTTTGTATATGTAGTATCGATCATGAAATGTTTTATATGATGGATATTGACTTATGAGTCATAGTATTTCTTGCTATTGATGCCTTGGTTTCATGTGTGTTATGTTTTCATAGAATTAATATCTAGTTATCTTATTTGTCTTGGTTTCCTATTGCTTCTTGTTTTCCCAAGACAAAATCTCTTAGAAAGACCCACAAAATAGCCTACACACATCTAAGGAGAGTAGTTAACTTGGGTAAGTTAGGTGGTCTACTCAAGCTGGATTTGTCCCAATCTTTCCTCTTCATGATATAAAATCAATATCTAACTGTCAAGGATCATTTGATCCAATTATTTTCTAATATTTCTAATCGAGAAAACCGTCAAAATTCTTCAATAAGGCTCTTAGAGTTGAATTAAAGATAGATTTATCCAAGAGTTATCCCACAACTTATCAATAAGAATTCCTTCGTGATTTGAAGTTAGATGGAGCCAATATCCAATTCAACTAGAGACAGTTTAGCAAACCCAATAACCCAAAAATTAAAGCCATAGTTTAACAAAATGCATCTTATAAACCTTTGTGCACTATGAAACATGATGAGTGATGGAATTATTGAGTCTACACGTCCTTTTTATACTCTCCCATAGCCCCCTTACTCTACTATTCACTAGGTTACCACATCACCTAATTCTCACAACCTCTTGTTCTACGTACTCACTATGGCTAGGTGGCTTATTGATTATTTGTTAATTGGTTTTTTCCTTCAGAGGAGTGACACCTCATGACACTTTAATTTTGGTGGCCTCACATGGCATGTTTTGTTCGGTTCAACTTTTTTCCCTTATGGATATAGATTGTGGTGTTTGTTTCATGGACATTTTCTTTTTTTAATGAATGTAATATATTTTTTATATTAATAGATTTGTGAAGGATTTTACAATAAAAAAAAATTAAGAAGTCAAAGAAATTAAAAATATTTGAGATATGTCATGGAAGAGAAATTGATTGCTTAAAAATAATTTCTCAATGAGCATGGAGTACTCACTGTGAGGAGAACCAACAAACATAAAATCGTATTGAACAAAAAATAAATATAGAGATCATTGTATCAGAGGAAATACAAACCTTATGGCAGTATGGATGAGGACAAACACATGACCTTGTGGCACCATGAGACTAAAAGAAAATTCAAAATTTCGCTATATAGAATGCAATGTTTGTTTCCCAGATGTGAATAGAACAATGTGTTGATCAATTGGGTTGGTTTTCATTGATGTCAACCCTTGAATCAAGTCCGTTGGCAAATTTTGGTAGCCCCAATAGTATGGTTAAAGGAATTAAGTTTTTTTGATGTATACTTGTATGAAGGTTAGTATATTTGTAGGTAATATTATTCTATATGGATAGTACATGTCATGCCATTTTTGTTGATATGTGGAACATCACATAACTCCTCATGGTTAGAGAGTTATGGCCTTGTGAAGTTGGAGAACCCTCTTGGGTTATCTAGAAGGTCAAAGAAGTCAAATTATTCTAGAAGCTCCTAGAAGAAGTTGACTAGTCCAGTGGGTGAAACTAGGAGTTAATCATGGGTTAATTTGTTGCAATAGGAAAATAAGTATTAATAAATTAGTTGCAACTAGAAGTGAAGAGTTTACTATTTTTGGATAAAGTGGTTATAAGTGGACAAGTGGTTAGAAGTGGGTTATCCCTAAAAGAAAGAAATCAGGTTAAGTTGGTTAGAAGGTAACCCCTTAAGGAAGATACATGGAAGTATAAATAAGAGAGCAAGGCTCTGCTATTAGAACCTATTGAATATCATTGAATATCTATTTTGTGAAAGTTTTATTGTAGGTACACATTGATACGTCAAGTTACGCAATATTGAGGAAATGAAAGAGTATTGACAGTGAAAGTTTCAAAGTTGAAGAAATATTGAAAAAACCCTAGTTTATGAGGCATACACGGGATGACAATGAAAAGGTAGTGTACATACATGGGCTGATAGTAGAACAGGTAGCATACATACGTGGGTTGTACATGAAAAGGTAGTGTACATTTGAAAAAAATCATGAAAAAATTGAGTGGATGTTAGTACCAAGTTATCAGATTCTAAAAGCAAGTTCCTAGGAAGGTTTACAGTGATCGGGTACAACATATCTATCTACAAGTTCAAAAGGTATGTCATATTCTTATGTGTATTTGAATTTTGTTGTCTACATGAGAAATGGTTATGGGGGCTTTAGGATTTTCCCTAGAGAGGTTATTGGTTGTATGGAACTTATTGTATAAGTTGTAAATGTGGATGAACCTGCACAGATAATATCTAGCTAGAAAAAATACATACATTGTTTCCATAGAAATGAGAAAAGATGGAAATGAGAGAGTGAGAATCAAATAATTTTCATTAACCAAATGAATGAATGATAATTTACACATGATTTACTCTGTATAACTCAACTAATGCGCACTAGAGGAGAATCCAATGCACCATAGTGGTGGTCTAGAGTGATCTGGACACACATCGGCAGTTATAGGAGTTAATTGCCACCTAGTCTGAGTTAACTACTCTCTCAGTCATTAGTTAATACCATGAGGTCCAATGAGGTCTAATGTAGAGTCAGTTGCATAGTGAATCCCAAAGGTGATGTTTCCCTGTACATATCGAAGGATATGATTTGTAGCCTTCCAATGTAACTCATGTGGCTCTTGCATGGACCTGGAGACAACTCCAACTACATAGGAGAGGTCTAGTCTGGAGTGTGTGAGATACAAAAAGCTCCCCACTAGCTGTTTGTACAGTGTTTTGTCCACCATCCTCAAGTATGAATCTTGATAGGAAGGGAGTCAGGGCAGACTTGCAGTCTATCATGTGAAACCTCTCAAGGAGATCATGTGCATACTTTTCCTGAGATAGTTTGATGTCTGATGCATCCTAACTGATCTCAAGTCCAAGGAAGAAATGTATTGGACCCATGTCTGTCATCAAGAACCTCTCATGTATAATCCTCTTGACTGCAACAATTGTTGAAGTCGAGCTACCAGTGATCAACAAATTGTCAACATACAGAACTAGGAGTAGAAATGAATCATTTGTCTTGAGCATGTAAATATTTGGGTCTGACTTACAATGTACAAAGTTTTGTGACAATAGGTAGGATTCCATCTTGGCATACCATGCCCTTGGGGCCTCCTTGAGGCCATAAATATACTTCTTCAGTGGATATACCAAATATGAATCCTACATGAAGCCTTGGGGCTGCTCCATGTAGATCTCCTCAGAGAGATCTATGTGAATAAATGCACTGTTCATGTCCATATGATGGGTTTCCCATCCCTTGGTTGTCACAATGGAAAGTGCCAAATGTATGGAATCCATATTCTCTACTAGAGTGAAGGTATTGTCATAGTCAATGTCATGCACCTACTAAAAGCCTTTGGAAACTAGCCTGGATTTGTATCTGCTAACCTATCCATCCACTACGCTCTTGGTCCTGTAGACCCATCTGCACCTAACAAGTTTCCTTCTTACAGGAAGGGGAACCAGATCCCAAATTTAGTTCTTGAGGAGGGAGTTTTATTCCTCCTACATGGAGAATTCCAAAAAGGGATTCTCGACAGCCTGCCATAGGACTATGAATCTAAAAACTGAACCAAGAAAAGATGTTTGGGTGGCATCAGTTCTGTTATCCCCCACTTTCATGGATATCTAGGAGATAATGTCTCAAGGCCCACAAGTCCTAGACATGGAGTATCGAGAGCAGGATTGAATTCATCATGGACCTGGAGGGCCCACCTTTTCTCTCTTCCAGCATCCTTATCCTGTCAGCAGCAACAACCATCCACCACCATTGGCTTGGTTTTGTGTCAGAGAGGGTTCTTGCTTCATGAGGTAGTTAGTTCAGGTATCATGGTATGTGTCACTTTCATCATCAAAACCATTGAATATATGCATCTAATTCCTTTTATTTCTAACAACTGCTTGGATCTTACACTTGCCCACTTGACCATGTTTTGGTGATTGAAAGGATGTCCTAGTAAGCCTGTGTCTATTGGTTTTGGTTAGCCACTAGGGGTCATCTCTGAGAAAGCCATCATTCGCTCCCTTCATAGCTTCACTTTTCCATCTTATTTCCCACTCACCTATCCCATTCCACTTGTCTGGGCACTGGGTTGACCTATTTTAGGGTTGCACCTTACCTAGTGGGAAGAAGGGGCTAAAGGCCCAGAAGATAAAAACAAGATTGTAAAATATAAAATCCTAAGAATAAGACCTCGAGATGCTTTGCCCAGGGATCCCTGAGAAAGCAATAAAAGGCTTCTCAACAAGAAACAAAAGGGACCCTAAAAACAATAAAACAATACCTAATAAGAGGATAGGGGGTCTCATCACAAGCCAGCCTGTTAGGTCCATGGGTACCTAGCAGTATGACATTTCCATCATATGGTTACCACTCCAAGGCAGTGACCTTTGGTTGCATGGCTAAGGTAAAGGGGGTCTCATCACAAGCCATCCTTCTCATTTCTTTGAAAGTACTTGTGGGTAACGTTGTCACCACTGGTCACCACACCAGGACAGTGTCCCCTGATTATCTCTTGAGAAAAAAAAAAAATAAAAAAAATAAAAGATAAAATAAAAAAAGAGAACAAAAGGCATGAATGGGCTTGGAAAGAATTGCATCCATGAAAAGTATATCTCTCCTTCTACAAAGTCACCCATAGATAACATCTTGCATCCTTGGCCTTCATTGCACCCACCTGCTTGGATGCCCCTTTACCACTTCATCCACTTACATGTCTTGGAAGAGGTCTCTTCCGGGAAATTCCCTTTATTCAGTGGACACTAGCCCAACAGGATGCCTTTCCCTTTTCCCAAACTTGTATTGTAGGTTTTTGTAACGTCTTTGAGTTATTGATTGATCTATCAAGGGTTTTATGCATATGTTTATTAATATTGATGATGAAATGTGATTGACATTGCTATGATCATTGTGACTGATGAGCCTATGGAGTATGTAGATTTTGATATGCAGGACCATGCCTGATGGACACGTACCATCTTGGACTGGTACACATGGGGATATAATCAGTTCGGACCTCCATGGGGCTGAAGATCCCACCAGGTGGATGTTGAGACCCCATCAAGGAGCAGAGACAGGATGGAGATGGATACGAAGTTTTTCACCAGAGGAGAGAAGGAAATTCCACTAGAGGCACCCCGACAAAGCTTGACCTAGAGGGGATGACCCTTTCTCAGTGGAACATTGGCCTTGGGAGGCCTAGGACGTCACCACCTTGACCATGACATCACCTAGCATCATGGACGTTTTGGGAGGTAGATTAGGCAGCAGTGGCACGTGTGGTAGGTCGGAGAAGCCCAAGGAGGACTAACGTTTTGCTCCAGGATGCCCCATCTGCCCAAAAAGGGGCTAACATCTCCCTTGAGGGGGAATTTACTCTCTTTTCAGCTTGATTTAGGATTTAATTTGAAAATTTAATGTAAAACAGTATGATTTTGGTATTTTTTCATTGTCAGCCTTTTACATGACCTAAAAAGTAAAATTAGGTCATGATATTGTATAAATGGAGGATTTTATCCATTTTTTTATCATGACCCAATCACTCCAGAAGGAGGTCTGAAATTTGTGCCCTATATTGGGTATTTGGTTTATTTGGTGAGGAACACTTTTTGAAGGAATATATTTTTGGCATCTCTTGGTTTTTTTCTTGATGGAAGGTGTTACAACTAGGGTTTGCATGCTATTTCATGGTGATATGTAAGTCTTTTTTTCTGCAAAACTTCTTAAATGAATGGTTGTAGTCTTATTTTCTTGCAAATGTTTATAATTTGTTGAATAAAACCCTAGGTAACAAGCACACAAGTAGGTCCTTGTCTCATGTCCCCATTAAGAGAAATTTTCAGCCATTGAAGAAGAAAAAGAAATCCTAGTCGTAGCTACACTCCTTTTTCTTCCTCCCTTTTGCTAGCATTGCCTTTTAGAATTCAAGAAGGAGAAGACATCCCAGGCCTAGGTCATCTACAATTAGGCTCATTTTTATCCTAGGGTTTGATGAAAGAGCCTTGTTGTAGCAACACTCTCCCTCATTAGACTTTCGTGTCTTGATTTTGTGTCCCATTGAACTAGTTGTTTGCCATCTAAGGAAGGAGGAGAGAGCGTGAGGCCTTGGCATAGCAACACCGAAGTGAGCCTCTCTCCCCTAGGGTTTTGATTCTGAGGCCCTGCCATAGCATCACTTCAGAACTCTTCCCTCTATTCCTTATCCATCCTCCTTCAACGCTTGCATCCTCCACTAAATTGACTCCATTTTACCCTAAAGGTACTGATCTAAAGTCCTCCAGCGTTAAAGTGAATTTGATCACAACATTCTCAAAAAATTTGAATTAAAACCCTAACTATTAACCCTAGCCTAGACTAACCTACTAACCCTAAGTGATGAATTCATCCTTGGCTATTATATCATTGGTGCAACAATGTTTTGTCTTTTGAGCAATTGAATGGTGATCTAAGGCATTTATTAGATGATGTGTTGATTGGTTACATTGAATGCCACATTGTTCCAATATTTATTGGTGAAGTGTTATAAATCTTATTTGTTATTGATAAACATTGACTTCGTCAACATTTATTGACATATTGCTTATATATTATTCAGATAATCATCTATTGGCATGAGGTACTAACCCATTGAAATATATCTTTGCATATATCAGTTTGTTGTTGCTTTGTTCTAGGCAGGTACACTTCATTGGGGGTTTTACTTCATTATTGGTTTTTTAGCCGGGATTATCTGTTTGGTGGTGACTTGTGAGGGGGGAAATATTATATTTGTCTTATTAGCCTCTTGCCTCTTCAAAACCCCAGGTCACCGGGGACATCTCCCCTAGGCCTTACCTCCCTAAAGAGAAATAATCATCCCATTGTGGTGACATTGGATGGGATTGGTTCCTATTATGCCAGTTTGTCCTTCTATCTTATAGCCTTTTCTCCTAGCTACAAACTGTGTGATAACAGGTTCAATGGAAGTGAGTGCAATAGGAGGCTTATAGAAATTAGATTAAGTCCTCCTGGTATCAGCTAGATCCCCAACAAGATCTCATGCATCCTGAAGAGTAGTCTTGACCCACTTGGGCCTCAGCGTTGGCTCTGCATCTGCATGCACTGACTCTGCATATGATTATACTAAATATATATCTCCATCATATGAATCCTCTAAATCAGAACTCTCATCTGAAGAAGAGTTGGCATGTGCATGCCAATTATCTTTGTTAAGAACCAAAGACTAAATATAAAATCACCACAATAGATATTCAAGAACAATATGAAAAATCTCCTTTATTACTATCAAACCCTTGAGGTAGGGCAAAATCGTACAATGGATCCTATTATGGAAGGGATCCTCTCATGTTCACTTGCCTCTTCGAGGGGAATCCTCCTATTGAGCTACCGCTCCAAATACAATAATTATCTTCATATCCCATTACATTGCTCGAACCCCTTTATATAGTGCTATCATCACCTAAGAACATTCTAGAGGAGGAATATTCTAGAAGTAGAACCTTCTAAGAAGTCCTCTTACATTTATTATATCTAATTACCCATTTATTATATCTAACTACCATAATGTGCCTTATTTAATAATGTAGTCGACCTAGTCCACCTTACATTGAATGGCCTCCATTATTATAACTATGGGCCCTCTAGGGGCCCCCACTACCTCTCTAGATACCTTACATTCCATAACCCTTATGAAAGAGTTGTCCTCAACTCTTGATGTACAACCATATACCAGGGTCCCATGGATAAGTGTGGACCATAGTGTTGAAGTAGACTAGAGAACCAAGGTCCCATTGAGAAAAGGAAGCCACCATGCTGAAGTAGTCCAACCGCCATTGTAAACCAGGGTCCCATGTCCAAGTGCTCATGTGAACTCCACACGGAAGATATCGGCACCCAATAACCAACTGAAAATGATGCTCCTAATACTGACACCTATCATGTGGATCCAAATAAGAATATCGAGCCACATAGTGGGAAATGGTCAACGTTGAATCTAGAAGGAACAATACCATTGTAAAATATGCAGGCTGGATGCTGGTAATCATAACCATATATTGATGTGGGACATTGATGTTCTCTATAGAAGGTGGAGTAGAGTCATCCAATAAAATATGGAAGTGGTTGTCATCCCAGAAATGACAACTATCAATATACCAATCATCACAATCGGCCTCAAAATCATACCAAACATATATTTCTTGATTATATTCATCCATGAGGTCCGCCATAATAAATATCTCCTTCATGCTATCAAATGAATCTTGAATACTATGAAAACTATCATTGAGTCCATCTCTGAGGCCGTCTGTGAGGCCATCTACAAAGTCATCCAATCTGCCATTCAATGTGTCAAACAATTGGGCTTTGAATGCTTCAGTAATCTGTAGAATTTATTTGAGGGTTTGAGAATAAATAGACATTTGAGCACCCTACGAAAATTTATGAACTCTGTAGTTCTGCCACCATCATGAAAAAACCCAGTAAATTACTACAGAAAATCACGGTGTTTTCCAGAAAAACCTTGAAAAACTATTGAATTTAATATCCTCATAACTTCTCTTCCCGGACTCCGTTTCAGCTGATTTATTTTTTGAAATTGGGTGAAATTATTAGAGACACTCAGATATGTAATTTTTTTGGGGAAAATTAGGCCTCCAACAACTACAGAAATAAAAAAGGTCACACCACCGTCTACGGAAAAAACCCTGAAAAATTGTAGATTTTAAAATTTCAATATCTTGACATCCTGGACTCTGTTTCGGATGATTTTGTTTTTAAACTTGGGTTTTTTTCTAAGAGGAACTCATATATACAACCTGTTTCTGCAATTTTTTCACAGAAATATACTGAAAATATCTGGAATGTCGCAGCCATTTTTTTTCTTCTCCGAAAAAAAAAAAATGCAAAAATAAAAAATATTTGCACAAAATGTCTGCCAAGGAAAGTGCTCTGATACCACTTGTTAATAACCAAATAACTGAATAAAAAAAAAATGGATATATAAGAACAATATAAAAAAACATCACTTTTATTATATCAAAGCCCTTGAGGTAGGGCAACATTGTACAATGGATCCTATTATGGAAGGGATCCTCTCCTATTCACTTGCCTCTTCAACGGGGCATCCTCCTATTGAGCTACCTCTACAAATACAATAATTATATTCATATCTCATTACATTGCTTGAAACCCTCTATATAGTGCTACCATCACCTAAGAACATTCTAGAGGAGGAATCTTCTAGAAGTAGAACCTTGTAAGAATTCCTCTTACATTTATTATATCTAATTACCCATTTATTATATCTAACTACCTTAGTGGGATTTATTTAATAATATAGTGGACCTAGTACACCTTAGATTGAATGGCCTCCAATATTATCACTATGGTCCCTCTGTGCCCCCCCACTACCTCTCTAGATACCTTACAATCTTTAACAGGTGGAAGAACAAAAGTGTCTGCATGCGGCTATGGAGGTACATGCAAGATAGTTTCCTCGAATTGGAAACCACGCTCAATGATGAGCTAGTCCATGGAGATATCAATGAGTCTGTATCCCTTCACACTATTGGGGTATCCAACAAAAATACACTCTTTACTCTGTGGATCAAGTGCCTTCCTCGTCTCAGAGGGAATCATGGCCCATGCACGAGAACCGAATATATGGAAGTGGGTTACTTTTGGTTTGAGGTCGCTCCAAGCCTCGAAGGGGATTTTATCCTTGATAGATCTATGGGGGGGTCTATTTTTTATGTAGGTTTCATAATTAATTACTTCAACCCATATCCTCTGTGGAAGTGATTTTTCATGCAGCATGCTCGATGCTATCTCTTCTAGGGATCTATTTTTCCACTTAGCCACTATGTTTTGCTACGGAGTATAAGGAACTGTGTGTTGCAACTGAATCCCAGCCTCAAGAAAAATATTTTGTATCTCATGGTTGACATAATATCCCCCATTATCTATGTAGAGGACTTTAATCTTCTTTCCCGACTGTGTCTCAACAAGGGCTTTGAAATATTTGAGGTGTTAAAAGACCTCAGATTTTTGCCTAAGAAATAAAGTCCATGTGAAGCATGAGAAATCATAAAAAAAAGTGAGCACGTACCTTGATTTACAGATTGATGGATGCGTAAAAGGGCCCATGAGGTCACTATGGATCATATCCAAAGGAAATGAATCCTTTTGAGTCTTTCCTTTGTCGAATTTCTCTTGAGAGTGTTTTCCAAGAATACATCCCTCACAAATTTCTTTGGAGATGTAGATGTCAGGTAGACCATCAACCATTCCCTTGTTTCTAAGTTGTTTCTTATATTTGAAATTTAAATTTCCAAACCTTTCTTGCCATATCCTACTGCTTTCATCAACATGGGTAAGCAGTAATGCAGAATTTGGTTCAATAACTTTACAAAATGTGTAGAGTCTAGATTGATGATTTACCTCACCAGTAGAAACCTTGGAATTTCTTTTCATGTCATAGATATCCACAACATCACGTGTGAATACTATTCTCTTCCCGGTGTCAAGGTTTTTCATCTCATGCATGGAGATAAGATTGATGAAAAGTTTTGGAACGCGTAGCACATTCTCAAGATTACGTTTTTTATTTCAATTCTCCCTTTTTCTAGTGACCTTGACTATAGAGTTCTCCCCCATCATAATAGGAGGACCTTTTCATGCCTCCAATGAAGAGTATATTTCTTTTGTGGCTTCCATGTGGTGTGATGCTCCTAAATCTACAATCCAAGCATTGCAAGAGGAGTTGACTAAAATCAAAGCATTTACCTTTCTCGAGATTTTTATCTTCTGGATTCTTCTTCTTGGCAACCTCGGGGATGTGATATTCAAGGTTGTTTTTTTTAAGTATTTATGCCATTTTATCTATCTATTTATTCATACATGTAGAATTTGAATGGGATCATTTATGGAAGTAAGTGCAGTTCTCCCCTTTTCTTCCCTTTCCACCTTTGGATCCGGAGGAATTGTTGAAGGGTTTTGAGTACCCTTCCTTCTTTGGATTTGTAAATTCCTTCCTTTTGTCTTGGTTTTTAGATTTATGATTTTGGTGAATGCTACCATCTTGCACAACAAGTGCATGTGCCTTTGGGCCTTTGATTTTTTCCATGTTGATAAGCTTGTTCTTCTCTTATGTCAAAGACTCAATAAATACCTAAAGATATGGAATCTTCCAGGTGGCTCTAGAGGCGAGCCTAACTGAATGAAATGTGGATACAAACATTGAGTATTTTGGACCTGTTATCCCCGATATCTAGGGATAACTAGGAGATCATGTCTCGAGGCCCACATGGTCCTAGACATGGAGTACGAGAGAATATTGACTTGAGCATGGCCCTTGAAGGCCCATCTTTTCTTCTTCTCAGCCATATTTGTCCTGCCAGCAGTACTAGCCTCCATCACTACCGGCCTGGGCTTGCATCAGAAAGGGATCTTGCTCCATGAGGTAATTGGTCCAAGGTATCATGGTATGTGTCATATTTGATCATTATAACTTTCTCATATATGCATTAGGTTTCTTTCATTTCGGATAACTGCTTGGATCTTACACTAATCCACTTGACCACTGTTGGGCTGATTGATGGGGTAGCTTAGCAAGTTGGTACTCATGGGTTTTGGTTAGCCACCAAGAGGGGTTTGCAGAGCCATCATCTGCTCCCACCATATTGTCACTCTTACATCTTAAAACCCCGCCCATCCATCCCATTCCCCTAGTCTAGCCATTAGGATGACCATCCAGGGTACATCTTGTCTTGTGGGAAGAAGGGGCTAAAGGCCCAGGGGGTAAAAGCAGCTGGTAAAAGATAAAAGCCATAGGAAAATGAAAACCTAGAGATGCTTCGCCCAGGGGATCCCCGAGAAGGAAATAAAAAGCCTCTCGATAAGAAACTAAGGGACCCTAATAAAATGATAAATAAATAAATGCAAGACCTAACCAAGAGGATGGGAGGTCTCATCATGAGCCGGCCCATTATGTTCATAGGTATTTAGCGGTATGACATTGCCACCATCTGGTCACCAAACCAGGGCAGTGACCTTTGGTTGCA
>ML781101.1:806407-862461 GCA_009831015.1 Picea engelmannii | reverse complement strand
GTAAGTCTTTCTTCCTTAGGGTTTGGATTTGATGGCCTTGCCATAGAAACACCATCAAACCCTAGCTCTCTTGTCTTTAAGTTTGAGTCTTCCTAAACCATTAGTCTCACTTCAAATTGACTCCATTAACCCAAGGCACTAGTTTAGAAACTCTATTGAGCTTGTTTATGCCTTAAAATCTTTCAAACTACCCTTTAAATTGAAACCCTAACTAACCTAGCATCTAACCCTAGCGACTTGAACTAACCCTATTGCTGATAACGTTTTGCCCTAAATAAAACTTTGCTTGGATAAAAAGGTGCGGCTGAGTTATCTCCTTATAGACATAGAGGTTTCATACAATTTTATTGGTTGAATTTGTCAAAACATCCTCTTATTGGCTAGCTAACCCTAGACTGCAGACAACAGAATTTGTATAGGTGAGGTCACATGTTTTGATCTCTTGATTGGCTTGCAACGTTGTGACTTTTCTCACCTCTTTTGATAGACATTGAGTCATTCTTTGCATCTGTAATCTTAGTTGCTAAACGTTGATCTCTTTGTCTCTCTTTTGACTCATTGATTAAGGCTGACGTCACACCTATTGCAGCAACAATATAGGTGACGCAGCAACATTATGTATGTGAGCTGATTTGAGATATTTATTGCATTGGTATATGACACAAGGATTAATATTTAACATTGAATGCTCTTATGCTTTATTGAAGGAGTGACATTAGTCCTTTGTCTTTATTTATCCATCATTGACTTCGTCAATAATAGCACTTAATCATTTTCTCATATATATTAGAGGATAGTCATTGATATTATGAAGTACTAACCCACTGCAAGCACATATTCTAGTTATTTGTCTTGTCTCGCAAAACAGGTGCATCTTCAGTGGATCTTTCTCCTTGACTATCTCATTTGGGAAGCAATCTGTGAAAAGGAACTTCTTTGACTTGGTCCATTACCATTTAGCCTTTCCTTAACCTAGATTGCTTAGGGACGTCTCCCTTGGACTAGCCCTCCTAAATAGAAAGAGCCCCCCATCGAGGTGACAGTGGGTGGGGAAGCTCCTGTTACACTGGTTCTAAGCCTTGACTCAAGCTATCTAAACCTTTCATACAAACCGTGCGATAACAGGACCAAGTTTGGAAAGAATGATAAGAAACATTTTTTTCTCCTTAGATTTATCAACCCCACAAGCCTTGAGTTGCGACAACAAATCTTTATATTTGGTAAAGAAATCTTGGAGATTGTTGAATATTTTTGGATCCAAAGTGAGAAATTCCACCTTGAGTATATGTCCCCTCATATCATCCTATTTTCCAAAAATTCCTTCCATGGTGGTCCAAACTTAATTGGGGGTTTTACAGAAGGATATGTGAAAGAGGAGCTCAGGATAAATGAGACTACAAATAGTTCCAAATGCTCCATCCATCTGATTCAGATACTTGGATTTTTCTAAACCTGATGTGGGTTCAATATTTGTTTCCATGGTTAATCTATATAATCTTTTGCTTCGAATATGCATTATCTTCTTGTCCTTTCATGCAAAGAAATTGTACAGTGTAAGAATGAATTCTTTTGGAATTTTTGTCTTTCCTGTTGTCTTGAATCTTTGGTACCTGCAAAAATAATATGGTGTGTATGTTTCCTAGGAATTCTTCAACTTTGATACCATGTAAATTTCTATGAACCTGCACAGATAATATCTAGCTAGCAAAAATACATACACAGTTTGCAGAGAAATGAGAAAATATGAAAACGAGAAAGTGAGAATCAAAGAATTTGCATTAACCAAATGAATGAATGATAATTTGCACATGATATACTCTATATAAATCAACTAATGCACACTGGAGGAGAATCCAATGCACCATAGTGGTGGTCTAGAGTGATCTGGACACACACTAATAGTTACGGAAGTTAACTGCCACCTAGTTTGAGTTAACTAGTCTCTTAGTCTTTAGTTAACTGATTGAAACAGAGTGAAGTGAGGAGGAGATCAAGGAATCATGAGTAATGTCCTAGTCTAGTGATAATCCTAGGGAAAATGTGCATTAGTAGGTGATGATACCAATGTTGCATGATGATGAAACCAATGTGGCATTAAGTCTCCACTCAACTGTTCAAACTGAAGAGTGAACTGAAGAAAATATTCTCCTAGAATGTAGGAAAATGAATACTCTCCCAAAACTATAGAAGACTGAATAATGACTACTAAACATAGGGAAAACCTTAGGAAAAATAAATCCTAGGTGTGTGTGAAGTATCGACAACATAAAATAGATCTACAGAAATACACTGTTGGTATATATGATATTTATCATTGGCACATGTTGTTAGTGTTGAGGCACATCTTGTATTTCTTGGCATATGGTTAAGGGTTTTTGTGGTACATGGTTGAGAGCTTGTACTTATGAATTGGTTGTGAATTTTTTTATGTAGTGTGAGGGTGTATATCACTGAGGGTTTGTTGTTTATTCCATATAAGGGTTATCGCACTTGATCATGATTGTATACACATGTATGGGATATGACTAGAGAGACATAGATGAATGTGGGTAAAGTATATGTATGAGGATATATTCATAGGGAACAACTACATTTTGGACATAGTTGTAGGTTGATTTGATAGAGACAACAAAGGGACAGAGTTTTTCAGGAAAGTGAAAACCCTAGTTTTCAGAAGGCATACGCAAAATGCAATATATAAAGGTTGCGTACATACCTGTACTGCAGTATAGAAAGGATGTGTACATACTCGAGCTACTGTACAGAAAGGTCACATACCTGTTGGTTTTTTTTGGTACAGGTTGAGTACAGGTATAGGTTGATTATAGTACAGTGGCATAGGTTGGTTATAGGTTGTTGGTACAGGTTGGTACAAGTTTATAGTGGTATATATCATAGTGACAGTGTGGAAACGGGTTCATCATTTGACACTTATATTTCAAGGCAGTAAGATGAGGCAAGGATAGGTGGTTATAACCACCTTCTAGTTGTAACCGAAGAACATACGGAGTTGTAGCCTCCTTATAGTTGTAGCTACAGAATTGGGGAGTTGGATCTTCCCTCAGGATGTAGCATGAAAATATAGGGGGTTAGAGCCTCCTTCCAGTTGTAGCTGGAGAACAAAGGAAGTTGGTGCTTCCAATGAATGTAATTCTTAAAGACATATAAGAAAAATCACTCTATGGTTTTCTCCCCCATTGGGTTTCCACGTAAAAATATTGGTGTACTATGTATGTGTATGATTGTTCATTGCTTATGGTTTATTTACTTTGCACTTGTTGAATGATAATGGTATATTGATCATAAATATAAATAAAAATTACATAATGTGGTTAAAAGGATTAAAAATATTTACTATTGACTCACCCCCCTCTCAGTAATCCAATAATTGGAATCAGAGTAGGTTCCTTTAGAAATCAGTTAAACCACTGAAAGGTAGATCATTGAAAGCAATAGTATGTATAAAAATGGAATACCACAGTTTGATGGACAGAACTATGCATTCTGGAGCAGAAGGATGAAAACATATGTATAAGCACAAGGATTTTAGGTTTGGAAATCAGTTGTATATGGATATAAACAACCAACAATTCCGCCAACAAATAAAATGAAAGTAAAATCAGTCTAAATAATTCAAAATCCACAAATGAACTTTTTAATGGTCTTTGTGATTCAGTGTATGTAAAAGTTATGCATTTAAGCTCCATAGAGGAGATTTGGGACAAACTTCAGAATATTTATGAAGGATATGAAAAATTCAAGGCAACAAAGCTTCAAACTTACATAGGTCAATTTGAACAGCTAAAGATGAAAGAAGATGAGAATATTTCAACTTACTTCTTACATGTTGATGAAACAGTGAATGCAATCATGGGATTGGGAGAAGAAGTTGATGAATCTATAATTGTTCAAAAGGTACTAAGATCTCTTCCAATGAGATTTGATCCTAAATTCTCAGCACTAGAAGAAAGAATAGATTTGGATTAAATAATCATGGATGAGCTTCATGGAATTTTCATAGCCTATGAAATGAGAACCGAACAAGAGAATCCAGTTACAAAAGAAGCAACATTCAAAGAATCCAAGAAGTCAAAGAAAAAGGAAAAATAAGATAGCAACAACAGTGACATCTCAGAAGACGATGAAGAAGTATCCAACTTCGTCAGAAGACTAAAAAAGGGAACCAGCGACAGATATAGAGATAAGATTCCATTGATTTTTTTTAATTTTGATGGTATTGGTCATTTTTCTAAAAAATGTCCTCATAAGAAAAAGAAAATAAATGAAGAAGATGATTCAAATAGAAAAATATATATATATAAAGGCAAAAGAACCAAAAAGAAAGTCTTCAAAAAAAGTTAATGTACAAAAGAAGACAACTCCTCATCAGACGAAAATGAAGTCGGTGAAAGTGAGATAGAAAGATTTATATTCATGGAAGTAGAAGACTCCTATAAAGAAGACACCGAAGAAGAATATGAAGAGGAATAAGTTGACTACAGAGAAGAATTGTTGAGTTCCATAGATGTTATAAAAAAGGGAAAGAAGAAAAACAAATCACTACAGGAAGAAATAAAAAGAGGAAACACAAAATTCCAACTCTGAAGAATTAGAGAAGATGATCTCTAATTTAAAAATTCAAGTTGAAGAAGACAAAAGAATTGAAAAAAACCTCAAAGAACAGTTGGAAGAAAAAGATAGGAACATTGGAAATTTGGAAGCAAAGATTGTAACATTGAGAAAATACCTTCAACAGAAAAACATGCAGAATATCTCTAGAGTTTTGGTTAACATTGTCAACAGTTAGAGTCCACATCATGACAATTTTAGGCTAGGATACAATCAGAAAGAAAGAGACTCAAGCTCCAAAACTACAAATCAAGAAATAAAATCAAGAAGCTATGTAGAGACAGTCAGAGGATCTCATGAGAAGGAAGAAAACAAGAGGTTTCATCACAGAGATGTTCCACCACAGAGAAGATTCAGATTCCAAAATCCACAGTAGTCAGAATGAAAAGGATTTCAAGAAGAAGATGGGTTCACAAGAGTAACTCCTTTCAGAAGATTTTCAACTCCCGGGTATCAAAATATCTTATTGGTTTTATGCTATTCAAGTAAAAAAATTGGAAATAGAGCTGTAAATTGTAGAGGAAATAAAAGAAACAAAAAAAACTATGAAAGTCATGCACAAAATGGTTATCCAAGAAGGTCTAGTGAAACATAGAGAAGAATCTACAACAGGTTTGAATATTTGAGCACTGAAGTGGAATGATACAAGTGCAACAAATTTGGACACATGTCCAAATATTGTAGAATGACAGTTCCTCCTAGAGAATCAAAACAGAATAATAACAGTCGCATACAGGAACCTCAATAGAGAATATGGATAAGAAACCAGAATCAGTATAACAATGAAGAATGCACACTCACTCTACAAGATAAACACAAGAAATGTGGTTTGTATGTTGACAGTGTCTACTCAAAGAACATGACAGGTGATGAGGACATGCTTCTAACATTGATAAAGGAAAGAGATGGATCAATCTCCTTTGGAAATGACGAATCAACTAGAATCATTGGAAATGGCACAATCAAAATTGGAAACAAGGATACCAAGGAAAAAAATGTTCTACTACTGGAAGATACGAAAAATAATCTTCTAAGTGTAAGTCAAATGTGTGACCAAGGTCACAAACTTATGTTTGATTCACAGAAGTGGGAGATAAGAAAAGCAAGTTCAAAAAAATCGGTTGCAACAGTTATAAGAACTTCAAGGAACATATATGTATTAAGTGAAAGTGGAAGTGAAAAGTGCTTTCTAGGAAAGGAAGATGAAGTTTTTCTATGGAATAGAAGAATGGGTCACATAAACTTCGATAAACTCATCAAATTTGGAAAAAAGGAAGCAGTCAAAGAAATGCCCCAGATCCTAAAGCCAACCAACACATTATGCAAGCATTGTCAACAAGGAAAGAAAAAAAATACTAAGCTCAAGTCAAAGGAATACTCCACAACAAGACCACTAGAAATTGTGCATACTTATCTAGTTGGACCAACTAGAACAAAGGGTTTAAAAGGTGAGAAATATTTTATGTTATTGGTTTATGATTATACAAGGATGACTGCATTTTGTTTTCTCAGGAAGAAATCAGAAGCATTTGAAAAATTCAAGGTATACAAGGAAATGGTTGAAAATGAAATGGATTCAAAAATCAAATGTTCAAGATCTGATAATGGATGAGAGTTTGCTTCAAAGGAATTTATGGATTTCTGCAGTAAGCATGGAATAAAAAGGAAATTGTTTTTTGTAGGACACCTCAACATAATGGAGTTGTCAAAAGGAAGAACAATATAGTACATGAAATGGATCGAACAATGCTAATGGATTCTAAGTTGAAAGATATCTTTTGGACACATGTAGTGCATACAACAGTTCACATTCAAAACAGAGTAATGCTCAGAAACAACAATGACAAAACTCCCTATGAGCTATGGAAAGGAAGAATAGCAAATGTGAAGAACTTCATATTTTTTGGAATCAAATGCTACATCAAAAGAGAATATGGCAGAATGGTAAAGTTTGATTCTCATGTGGAAAAATGAATACTTGTTGGGTACTCAAGTAAAAGGAAATCAGACAATTTTTTCAATCTAAGGCTCAACAAAGTTGTGGAAATAATCAATGTAACGGTTGATGAGATAGGTGGATGAAAAATAAAGGATGAAGAAAATGAGTCAGTGGAATAGGTTTACGAAGAAGAAGAAAAGCATAAAAAAGTATGAGAAGGTGAAGATGAAGAATATCAGATAGAAGTAGAAGAGAAATAAAAATAATTACCTCCAAAGACACCTAGCAAACAAATATAGAAGAATCATCCCTCAAATCAAATTATAGGGAACAAAGATGCAGGAGTTGAGACTAGAAGAAGAATTTGTTCACCGAAACAACTGCACCTGGCACTCTAATCCTCAATTAAACCAAACAGTTTTAAAGAATCCAACAAGGATGATTTTTTTATAAAGGCCATGGATGAAGAGTTGGATCATATAGAGAAGAATGACACTTGGGAATTGGTTCCAAGACCAAGGTACAAGAATGTGATCAGAAAAAAGTGGGTCTTCATAAATAAATTGAATGAAGATGGACATGTTACCAAGAAAAAAACTATATTGGTATGTAAAGGATACACAGAGGTTGAAGGTATCGACTTTGAAGAGATGGTTGCTCCATTTTCCAGAATGGAAGTGATCATATTGACCCTAGATTATGCATGCTCCAAGAATATTAAAGTGTATCAAATGGAGGTGAAATCATCCTTTCTGAATGGGGAACTAGAAGAAGAAGTCTACATTGAGCAACCATAAAGATTTCAATTGTCAGAGAGTGAATATTATGTGTGCAGGTTGAACCAGGCCTTGTACGGTCTAAAACGGGCCCCCAAAGCATGGTATTCTAGACTGTATAAATATCTACAACAACAAGGGTCTAGAATAGGAAATGCAAACAACAACCTCTACATCAAGGTAACTCAAAATAGTATTTTATTAATTGAAGTTTATGTTGATGATATTATTTTGGGAAGTCATGATGACATGTTAAGACATAAATTTGCAAAGGATATGGAGAATGAATTTGAAATTTCATTAATTGGAGAACTATCATTCTTTCTGGGTCTTTAGATATGTCAAAGAAACGAAAGAATTTTTATTTCTCAAACCAATTATATCAGAGAAATGCTAAAGAGGGTCGGAATGGAAGATTGCAAACAAGTCAATGCTCCTATGCAAACCAGTTGCATGTTAATTAATGATGATGATTCAAAGTCTACATATCAGACGTAGTACATATCAATTATTGGTAGCTTACTTTATCTGACAACATCCAGACCAGATGTAATGCAAGAAGTTGGACAGGTGGCACAATTTCAAGAAACACCAAAGGAATCACATGTTCTAGCAGAGAAGAGGATATTCTAATATCTCAAGGGTATAGAAGAGTTTGGATTATGGTATCCAAAAGGAAAGGATTTATCACTTATTTCCTACACAGATGCAGATTGGGCAGGTTGCATTGATGATCGGATAAGCACAAGTGGATCACCATTCTACTTGGGTGAGTGTTTGGAATCCTGGATAAGAAAGAAAAAGTCATTAGTATCATTTTCTACAACCAAAGGAGAGTATATTGCAGCAACAACATGTTGTACACAAGTTCTATGGATGAAACAAACTCTGACATAAATATAGTTTGAGTGTGATGAGCCCATTCCAATATATTGTGATAATACAAGCTCCATCAATATCTCAAAGAATCCAGTGATGCACTCCAAGACGAAGAACATTACAATCAAGTATCACTTTCTACGGGAATAGGTTGCAGAGAAGAACATCAAAGTTGAATATGTGGGAACAAAAGAATAGGTTGCAGATATCTTTAAAACACTTCTTCCAAGGGAAGCCTTTGAGTATCCTCGATAGAGACTCGAAGTAATTTCTACTCCAAAATTAATTATTTTGAATGTTTATATTATATGTCTTAGATTTACATGAGGAATAACCATAAAGACTAAAGTTCAGTTTGGGGGAGCAGTTTCAGAAAGAGGTTAGTCTGGGGGAGCATCCCCAAGGATAGTTTAGTTAGGGGGACCATCCTCGACGAGAAGTTATCGTTTCCATTGATGACAAAGGGGGATATATTTATCATATGCATGGTTGGAGAGTTCAATACTTGCAGAGAGATCACAGAGACATGTTTCAAGGGGGAGCGATGGTAACAGGGGGAGCATGGGTGATATGACTTCAGTGTTGGATTAGATTGTTTCCATCAATTCCAAAGGGGGAGCTTGTTGATTAATTGGGTTGATTTTCATTGATTTCAACCCTTGAAGAAAGTCTGATAGCAAATTCTGGTAGCCCCAACAGTATGGTTAAAGGGCTTAATTTTTTTTAATGTATAATGGTATGAAGGTTAGTATATTTGTAGGTAAGACTATTCTAGAGGGATAGTACATATCATTCCATTTATGATGATATGTGGAAAGTCACATAACTCCTTATGGTTAGAGAGTTATGGCCTGGTGAAGTTAGAGAAGCCTCATGAGTTATCTAGAAGGTCAAAGAAGTCAAATTATTATAGAATCTCTGAGAAGAAGTTGAATAGTCAAGTGGGTGAAACTAGGAGTTAATCATGGGTTAAGTTGTTGCAATAAGAAAATAATTAAAAAAAAATTAGTTGCAACTAGAAGTGGAGAGTTTACTATTTGTGGATAAAGCGGTTATAAGTGGACACGTGGTTAGAAGTGGGTTATCCCTAAAAGAAGGAAATTAGGTTAAGTTGGTTAGAAGGTAACCCCTTGAGGAAGCTACATGGAAGTATAAATAAGAGAGAAAGTATCTCCTATTAGCACCTATTGAATATCATTGATTATCTATATTTTGAAAGATTTATTGTAGGTACACATTGATACATCAAGTTACGCAATATTGAGGAAGTGAAAGAGGATTGATGGAGAAATTTTCGGAGTTGTAGAAATACTGGAAAAAAAAACAATATTTTTTGAGGCATATGTGGGTTGACAATGAAAAGGTAGCGTACATACGTGGGTTGTTATTAGAAGAGGTAGCATACGTATGTAGGATGTACATGAAAATCTAGCGTACATTTGAAAATACTCATGAAAATATTGATTGGATGTTAGTACCAAGTTGTCAGATTCTGAAAGCAAGTTCCCAGGAAGGTTTACAATGATCGGGTAAGATAGATCTATCTACAAGCTCAAAAGGTATGTTATATTCTTATGTGTAGTTTAATTTTGTTGTCTACATGAGAACTGGCTATGAGAGTTTGAGGATTTTCCCTAGAGATGTTATTGGATGTATAACACTTATTGTATAAGCCAGATCTACAGAAATACAGTGTTGGTATATATGATATTTATCATTGGCACATCTTGTTAGTGTTGAGGCACATCTTGTATTTCTTGGCATATGGTTAAGGGTTTTTGTGGTACATGGTTGAGAACTTGTAGTTTTGAATTGGTTGTGAAGTTTTTGATGTAGTGTGAGGTTGTATATCAGTGAGGGTTTGTTGTATAGTCCATGTAAGGGTTATCACACTTGATCATGATTGTATACACATGTATGGAACATGACTAGAGAGACATAGATGAATTTGGGTAAAGGATATGTATGAGGATATATGCATAGGGAACATATATAGTTTGGACATAGTGTCAGGTTGCAGGTTGATGTGACAGAGACAGAAAAGGGCCATAGTTTTTCAGGAAGGTGAAAACCCTAGTTTTCAAAAGGCATACGCAGGCTGCAGTATAGAAAGGTTGTGTACATACATGGGCTGCAGTATAGAAAGGGTGTGTACATACGTGAATTGTATCATAGACAAGTCACATACCTATTGGGTTTTGTTGGTACAGTCTGAGTACAAGTACAGGTTGGTTACAAGACAATGGCACAGGTTGGTTACATGTTGTTGGTATAGCTTGGTACAGGTTTATAGTGGTATATCTCACAGTGGCAGTGTGGCAGTGGTTTCATCATTTGACACTTATATTTTAGGGTGGCAGGATGGGGCAAGGATAGGTGGTTGTAGACACCTTCCAATTGTAGCCAGAGAAGATAGGGGATTGTAGCCTCCTTCTGGTTGTATCCAGAGAATAAGGGAGTTGGATCTTCCCTCAGGTTGTAGCCTGAAAATATAGGGGGTCGAAGCCTCCTTCTAGTTGCAGCTAGAGAACAAAGGAATTTGGTGCTTCCAATAAATTTAATTCTTAAATACATATAAGAAAAATAATTATGTGGTTTTCTCCCACATTGGGTTTCCATGTAAAAATATTGGTGTACTATGTATGTGTAAGATCGTTAATTTATTATGGTTTATTTAGTCTTCACTTGTTGAATGATAATGGTATATTGATCATAAAGATAAATAACACTAACATATTTTGGTTAAAAGGATTAAAAATATCTACTACTGATTCACCCCCCCTCTCAGTAATCCAACACAATGCAAAGAAAATCATGGGAGTAGAATCCTACTATATTTTTAGCATGAGAAGAGTTAGAAAAAGAAGAGCTGTTTCCAATTTGTTTATGTGGGTGAGAGTGGTATGTATAATTTTGGTAACCCACCTCATTCTCTTTACATGTGTTTTTTTAACATCATTAATATATGTGACATTTATTTATTCCTCCCACAATTATGTTTGTCAATTATTTTGTTATGTAATCATGCAAAATCTTACAAAGCGATGGTTATGAAATGATAGGGATTGTGGAAATCTACAGGGTCTCTCATTTTTCTCAATTATGTCAACAAACACACTTAGACAAACATGGGAGAGGGAAAATTAATAGTTGAAACCTATGTTAGCACCAACTAGACAAGGAAATAACCATAACATTTCAAGACAACAATGAAAGAATTATTGCAGTAGATGGTTGGGTAGCCTTGCTAGCACCAACTAGAGCAAGGAATCTTCCATTTATCTATAGTTGCAATAGCATTCATCCTAAATATCACAATACTAAATCCATCACAGGGGTAGGAAATTTGACTAAACTCAATAAAATATGACTTTCCCATTCATATGTGATCTAGCTTTAGATATATGACTTAGGGCCTAAGAATTCAACCTCTACATAGATTTTATCAACAACATTTCCCCTGACTATATCAGGTTTTATCAACTCTACATGAGTAGGAATGAGCTAAGTGAGAACAAGGAAAAACAGAGGAAATCCTAAGTAGTCTTAAAAGGGTATAAGGAATTCATTGATTAGTTGACTAGAAAAACATTTTTCATTATTATGGCATGTCAATCTCCAAAGATAGCTAAGGAATACAAAAAGTTACTACAATGTTTTTTCAAAAACAAAATGAGAATAGTATGTGATTGAGAATTACATTGTAATTAGAATTTATGGTTTATATCTCAAACCCTATAGGCTTCCTAAGGTGTTGAATCCTATAAAATTTTCCCTTGAATTTGTTAGACAAATGGTTAATGTAGAGGAATAAAATTTCCATGGAAGATGAAAAAAGGGATACCTCCATACTCCTTTTGTTTTTGACCATTATGTACTTCCCAAGCCATTGAGAACATGTTTTGCACTCATAGGAGAAAGGATTTGTTAGATATCAATGTACAAGCAAAAAAAATTATAATATTTCATTCTTGACATGCTAGCATTAGTAAAATAATTTGTGTATCGATATCAATTAATCCCTGAAGAAGGCCTACCATATAAGCCAAGAATTTTCAACAAATTGGGATAGAGATTTCATTTCTATGTTGTCTTTAGTTTTGGGAAGAGATGATAATAAATGCAAAATCCCATATGCTCTCAATTATGTCTAGAATTCAATGTAATAGGTTAGATTGGATTATGTTGAATTATTCCAACTTAGTTGAAAATGTTATTCAACAACAATTGTTTGTCTTCTCAAAGAAACAATATTTGAGATACTATTTGTACTTGTTCTATTTGACATTACTATAGACCAAGATGGTATTTTAAAAATATTTAACTCCAGAAGATAGATTGTATAGGAAATCCCAATACAATCACTAAATGGACCCCATTTGTTAAATCTAATGTCACAATGAAGTGATATAAGAACTCCATTGCTTAGTTCATGGGAAAATCATTTTTCATTATTATGGAATGTGAATCTCCAAAGTTGTGTAGAAAATTAGAAACTTGATGCAATTTGGTTCAAAAATTAAGACAATTATAGTATATGATTGAGCATCACAACGTAATCAAAATGTATAGTTTGGAGTTCAAACCCTATAGACTTCTTAAGGTGATTATTGTTGTATTTTTTTTCTCTTGAATTATCTAGATAGATGGCTAATCCAAAGGAATAACATTTCTATGGAAGAGGGAAAAAGGGCTACCTCCCTATTCCTTCTACTTTTGGCCATTATGTATTTCTCAAGCCATTGAGAACATGTTGCGCGGTCATAAGGGTGAGGCTATGTTAGATGTCAATGTACATGGAGAGGCTCTATTAGATATCATTGTACATGCAACTAATTTGACTATATAACATTCTAGAAAACCAAGCATTAGTAAAATCATGTTTAAATAAATATCAATTAGTATGTTGGGAAGGCCCACCATGTAAGCCAAGAATTTTCAAAAATTAGGCTAGAGATTTTATTTTCATGTTGTCTTTATGTTTGGGTAGAGATAATAATGAATCGACTAAAGCCCGTATATTTTCAATTATGTCCAGAAAATATAACACGTCACATTAAATTATGTTTAATTACTCACCTCAATTGACCTTATTCAACAACCACTATGTGACTTATCAAACAAACAATATTTCAAATATTATCCATACACAGTCTATTTGATGTTTCATATTTGGTCTATTTGATGCTATTATAAACCAAACCAATAATTTTGAAAAGATATATTGTATTGAAAACCTAATACAGACCCAATACATCAAACAAATCCAATACTAATTTTAGTATAAAAGAGTCTAGACTTAGTGATTCTTTCCAAAGTGACATGGATCCCATTGCTTATGCCTATGTGATTCCTTTAATTCAATGGTCCTCAAATGTATGAATTTAATATCATCCAATTGTCTACCACATGAAACCCTATTGTTATTATTATCTTGTAATTATTTAATTCTTCAACAAAATAAAAAAGTAAGGTTGATTGTTTTTATTCAATGGCACAATTTTTAACAGTAAGGTTGAAAATTTTTTTGAAAGTCTTTGGCCTTCTACAGTGAATATAACATAGGATAGCCTCAATTGTAAACAAAATAAAACAAGTAGAATCTTTTTGAGGCCATGGAACTTTTCTTTTAAAGGTGACACTATCATGGAATTTGTTTCCTCGTTTATAATTTTTTTTCCGTAGTTGTTTTGTTGTGATCAACTGTGAAATTTTATGGAAGGATCTAAATACAAGTACCTTCCTCTACTATTCACTAGGTTACCACATCCACAAAGAGTGCATAGGGTGGATCAGCCAAATCAAAGCCGAAATAGAGAGTCAAAAGTGTAGTTTATGATAAATAGCCAACCTTAAACCAAAGGATGTTTATGACTTTGGTGACCCTTGGGTTATACATGAAGCATTAAAAAAGAAATAGAATCTTTATGAGTGGAGGATAGCATTGATTCAGTAGAATGCACTTGGCATTGAATTTATTTTATTTTATTTTTTTATGAAAACCTTGTCAGAAGTTCGACGAACTTCTAGGCATGTGTCAATAGTGCAACTAATGTAATGATGTACGTCTGACTCTACCACCATCAGAATTACAACAATTTTGTCAGAAGATTGTTTCTCTTGTGATGAACCAGATTGAGAGTTTTTCGGTTCTTAGTCGATCTTACAATGAACCTATGATGAATCTACGATGAATATTGATCTCTCTTATGCTGGACATATGATGACAATCGATTCGGACTTTGGTCTACCGTACTCAAAGTTTGTTGGTCGTTTGTTGATGGTATGACATACATTGGTTGATAGTCTAATGAACCTACAATGAAAATGGGTTTGGAAACTGGTTGATTGTGATCCAAGTTCATTGTGGGTTGGTCTATCTTCCAACGAACTCACGACAGACATTGGTCGATCGTACTATGAACCTACGACGATAATGGTTTTGAACATCGGTGGATTTTTCTCCAAGTTCGTCGTAGGTTGGTCATTATTTCAATGAACATCTGATGGACATTGATTGATCATACGATGAACCTATTATGACAATGGTTGTGGAAATTGGTCGATTGTGATAAAATTTCATCATAGGTTGGTCACTCTTACGACACACTTACGATGGACATTCATGGATTGTGCGATGAACGTCTATCGATTATAAAGTGGAATTTCTCATTTTTCTTGCGTCGCTTGAATTTTTTGTCGAACATATGATGGAATCATAGTTTGTTTCACTTGTGATGGTTTTGATGCAATGAAAATGGGTTGTATCCTTTGATGTACTTGATACATTTTTCAGACACACATTCATCGGTAAATTGTCAGAATATGGGACCAATGTACTAGTGGGAGTCTGCCACCATGGCCTGCCACCCAACCATTATCGACCTTCCATACATACACTTGGATACCTTACTCCTTAAAAATGTACCTACCACCATGGAATCCCACATCACCTACCACATCATCAATGACATGATCGATATGAAATCAAATCCCAATTTTTTTGAAAAATCAAATTTCACTAATAATTCTTAATTTTCAAAATTGTATTTCGAGCTACCATGAAAACTCTGGTTTGAGCTTCCCTAAGACAAATTTGACCTTCTCCTCAACCAATTTCCACCATAATGGACCTTTCAATTATTCTGGGCATGAATTCAACTAAAATTATCCCTTAAATTTGTGGTTTTTGCTTATTTTCCCCAAATTTCTCCATGGTTGGCTCTGCAACTTTATCAATTTAGTGAAATATGAACTCCTGATACAAATTTATCCCTAAATTCATCCAATTAATCACAATTAATCATCCCCTCGATGATTTTGAGCATGAATTCCACCAAAATTTTCTTATAAATTAGAGGGTTTTACCCAATTTGTCTATGGTTATGGTGAGCACTCAACACACCCTAAAAATTTTGGCGAATTTTTTCTTCTGGATACCACTTTGTCTTTTCTGAATTTAGTTGGTTTTGTAGGGATCAATGGGTTTTTTCTTTTCTTATGTTTTATCATCAATCACATTCTATTTGGTTTGGAGTTATTGAACAGATTGACTTTTTCTCTAAGTAAACCTGGCATTTAGACTAAGTGTACGTAGCTTAAAATTTGAGCCACGCTCCCATCATGGGCATGGGCAAAATCCAATAGGAAAAATGCCCAAATAACAATGATAATTGTCAATCTTCTACTTTCGATGTACCGTCAACATCAGAAAAATGGGAGAAAGGGCATGCCGATCACTGATTCTAGCCTACAAATTTTTTTTCTAAAAATCGTCGATGTACCTTTGGCATCGGAGAAATCCGAAAGGTAAACTGTCAACATAGGCATAAAAAATTGTCGATCACCAATCATAGATATACCATCGGCATCATTGAACAATGATAAAGGGAATAGTAACCTATGTCAAAAATAAAATCACCGACATTGAAAAGAAATGCTCCTTACACCCAAGGGGTCAAATAAACCACCACATGTTTTTCCACGTAATAGATTGTATTTCTCAGGTATTACCCACATCATATTTTGATGTCCCCCATGTCATATCTATATTTCCATGTCATCACCTCCACTTCAACACCGTGGGGTATTTTTGGGTTGGCATCGAAACTTTTGTCTAGAGTCTGCAACGAAACAACGTCAAAGACAATTCATCGACACTGATACGCTCATTAACTATCGGCTAATCACTAGAAAACTGAACTACTGGTTTAGTTCGAACCTTTACCCATCGACGTCGACAACTCTGGTTGATCTACGATCCTACTTATCCCTGATACTAATTATACTAGTTTCTTGTAAATACGAAAAGGCTTGGTAATTCGATGGGACACCTCTAGCTAAGATGAGACAGAACTTTGCGATTTGATAGACAAATTAAATTTTCGAGCAACCTACACCATGATCCCATGCGCTGAACAATCGTTGAAATTTGAATTCATTGATGGACTACGAAATAATCCGCTCCTACGCCACCAGTCGACGTTGCATTTAATCCTAAGCATGGTGCGGATTCTATGGTAGATTGTGCATATTGCATTTACACTCCTTAATTTAAGACTTGACACGACAAAGTAAGTATGATTTATGTTTAAATTTGCAAATTTTATGCCCAAACATGGTATTTTTTTGGAAAATAACTTATCTCCTGAAGTAGATGAAGAAGCGAGAGAAAGCATCGAGGAGGTTACAACCCACTCTCTGAATTTGATTACCAGTAAGACTAGGTTAATCTCTTGCAAGGAATAGGTAAGCATTGTCTTTATCATTTCTACACTTACGATTGTGTCCATAACACTTGTCAAGGTTGGTTGGCAGCTCACTATAATATTTTTATTTTCTATAGGAAAATTCCTCCAAGAAAGCCAATGACCAGGTGCTCACCAAGAATGCCCAAAATGAAAGAATCAGAGGTTGGCTAAGGGTCTACACCAGGCGCTGCAAGGAAGATTGATTTTGTCTCAAAGACAGAATCAATTATCTGCACTTTTACCAAATATAAGTTTACCCAACCTCCGGTGTTCAGAAACACAGAGGCGATCACTGGATCTAAAGTAGTGCTCCCACATTGGGGGGATTTGTTTAACAAAATCAACTAGGAATATTACCCGGACTTTACACCCCACAGTGACCCGGATGTCGGGATGTTGGATGAACAGGTTTTCCCAAACATCGGGTGATCATATATGCATATGGTGGAATGTTGGACCCCAGTTTTTCCCTACATCGAAACCATAGGATAGATAATTGACCATATATACGCGATGAAATTCATAGTCAATAATGAAGAGGGAGAATGTGTTGGTGTTTTTCTTCTAGTAGAGGTACAAAAATAGTACAAACTCAAAGACCCAAAGGAGAGACTAAATATAGAATTTGTGGTCAAATTTTATGAGTTCCATGACACCAACAGATTACTGGCCTCATGGTGGAAATAAGACAAGAAGTTCAAAAACAGGAGTAATGATTGGTACAACATAGTAAGCCTCAGGGAACCTTATATATACTTAATGGCATTAATATCTCGATTATATGGGGAAAAAGATTTCTCTAAGTTTTCGAAAGCATGGATTCCCTTGGCATATACTGTCGAAATCTTCAAGAGCAATTTCAATTGGGGAGCCTGTAAATTTGTTGAACCTGCACAGAATAGATTTAGCTAGAAAATGCCACACACATTTGTAGAGAGAAATTGATAAAGAAGAATCAAGCGATAAAGAATGGAAGAATTATCATTAACTGTAATGAACAATGAATAATTTACACATGACATACTCTTTATAACTCAACCAATGCACATTATAGGTGAATCCAATGCACCATATTGGTGGTATAGAGTGATCTGGACACACACCAGCAGTTATGGGAGTGAACTTGCACCTATTCTAGTCTCTCAGGCAATTACGAGAGTGAACTACCACCTAGATAAGTTAACTAGTCTACCAGTATTCAGTTAACTAAATAAAACAAAGTGAAGTGAGGAGGAGATCAAGGAATCATGGGTAATGCGCTAGTCTGGTGATGATCCAAAGGAAAATGCACATTATTTTGTGATGAGCCCAATGTTGCATGGTGACAAAACCAATGCAACATCTAAACTCCACTCAACTAGTCAAACTGAAGTGAAAACTAAAGAGAATATTCTCCTAGAGGAATATTCTCCATAAACTTTAGGAGACTGGATAAATACTAATAAACACAGGAAAAACCTTAGGAAAAATAAATACTAGGTGTGTGTGAAGTAACTTTGACACCCCCCTTGAACATCACTATGGTGAAAATAAAGAATGGGTCCCGACAACGAGGCATGTTAGGTACCCAAATACAAAATATACATTAAAATAAAGTGAGGAAATAGGGAAAACATCATGGGAAAACCCCCCCTTCAAGGTACAATGTATGTAAATAGAATAATTGATAGATTCTAGGAAACTATGTCCTTCACTCCAAGACAATTTCGTAGAGAATGGAACTTCTTCTCAGTGAAGGTCTTGGTGAAGGTGTATGTCGTCTATTATGTTGAAGGACAGAAATGTAGGTAGATGATCCTCTCGTGTACTAAGTCCTAGATGTAGTGCATGTGGATATCAATGTGCTTCGTCCACTGCCTCTGAACTGGATCTCTACAAAACTTTAGAGTGATCTGGTTGTCACACCAAATGACAATTGGTCGATGAAAGTAAATTCCCAACTCACTGAGAAAATGTTGTAGCCATGTATCCTGGATGGTTATGTTAACTAACCCTCTATACTCTGCCTCGACATAAAAAGAGAAATAGAAGCCTGCTTATTTCTCAACCAGCAGATAGGCCGGAAACCAAGATTGAGTGAGTAACCAGATGTGGACTTGTGATCAGTGTTATTTCCATCCTAGTCAGAATCAGTGATCCCAATGAAATATAATATAGATTTTGATTCATAATGAATCCCAAAAGTCACGGTTCCCTGTACGTATTGAAAGATATGCTTTGTGTCCTTCCAATGTAGCTCATGTGGCTCCTGCGTGAACCTGGAAACTGCACCAACTGCATAGGAGAGGTCTGGTCTGGAGTGTGTGAGATAAAACAAGCTCCCCACTAGATGTCTATACAATGTGTTGTCAACTAGTGGAGTGTCCCCAACATCCTCAAGTTTGACTGCTGATAGGAAAGGAATCGGAGCAAACTTGCATTTTGTCATGTGAAATCTCTCAAAGATATCTCGTGCATACTTGGCCTGAGACAATTTGATTCCTAATGCATCCTAACTAATATTGATTCAAAGGAAGAAGTGTAGTGGACCCATTTCCATCATCAAGAACCCATCATGTATAATCCTCTTGACTGCAGGAATCGTTGAAGTCGAGAAACTGGTGATGAACAAATCATCAACATACAAAAATAAGAGTAGTCGTGAATCAACCGTCATGAGCATGTACACATTCAGTTCTGATTTACAGCATACAAATTTATGTGACAACAGGTAGGAGTCCATCTTGGAATATCATTCCCTTGGAGCCTGCTTGAGGCCATAAAGAGATTTCTTCAGTCGACAAACCTAAGATGAATCCTACATAAATCCCTGGGGATGCTCCATATAGATATCCTTAGAGAGATCACCATGAATAAATGCATTCTTCATGTCCATATGATGGACTTCCCATCCCTTAGCTACCGTAATGGAAATTTCCAAATGTATGGAATCCATCCTCTCTATTAGAGCGAAGGTCTCGTCATAGTCAATGCCATGCACCTGTTGAAAGCCTTTGGAAACTAGCATGGCTTTGTATCTGCTAATTTTTCCATCCATTGTGCTCTTGGTCCTATAGACCTATATGCACCTGAGAAGTTTCCTTCCAGACTCTACATCTGGATGCACTGACTCTACATTTGACTGTACTAACTCTCTATCTGGATCATTTGAATCCTCTGAATCATAACTATCATCTGAAGAAGATTCAGCATGTGCATGCTCATCATATCAAACAGGTGGAAGAATCAAGGTTTATGCATGTGCTTGTTGAGGTACATGCAAGACACTTTCCTCAAATTGGACACTTCGCTCAATCATGGGTCGGTCCAAGGAAATATCAATAACTTTGTATCCCTTTACATCATCGGGGTATATAACAAATATACACTTGGTTCTTTGTGGATCAAGTGCCTTCCTCTTTTCAGAGGGAATCTGGGCCCATGCACATGAACCGAAAATACGAAAGTGGGTCACTTCCGATTTGAGGCTGCTCCAAGACTCATAGGGGGTATTATCGTTGACAGATATATGGGGATCTTTGTTTTGGATGTAGGTTGAATAATTAATTTCTTCATCCCATAATATATATGGAAGTGACTTTGCATGCAACATGCAACATGCCATCTCTTTTAGAGATCTCTTTTTCACTCAGCAACTCTGTTTTGCTGCGGAGTATAGGGAACTGTGTGTTGCAACTGAATCCATACCTCATGACAAAGATTCAAGATCTCATGATTGACATAATCTCCCTTTTTATCATTTTGGAGGACTTTGATTTTCTTTCCTGACTGTGTCTCAACTAGGTATTTGAAATGTTTGAGGTGTTGAAAGACCTCTGATTTTTTCCCGAGAAATTAAATCCATGTGAAACATGAGAAATCATCAAAAAAAATGAGAACATACCTTTCTTTGATTATTTATGGATGTAAAAAATGTCCCATGAGGTCACTATGGATCAGATCTAAAGGAGAGGAAGCTCTCTGAGTATTTACTTTGTCAAATTTATCTTGAGGGTGTTTTCCAAGAACACATCCCTCATAGATTCCTTTGGAGAAATGGATGTCTGATAGACCATCAACCAATATTTTCTTGCTAAGTTGTTGCATATATATGAAATTCAAATGCCTAAACCTTTCTTTCCATATCCTACTACTTTCATCAGCATGGGTAAGAAGTAAAGAAGAATTTGGTTCAATAAATTTAGAAAATGTATACAGTCTAGATTGATGATTTACCTCACCGGTAGCAACCCTCGAATTGGTTTGCATGTCATAGATGTCCACTGCATTATTTGTGAATATGAATTTATTTCCAGTGCCGAAATTATTCATCTGATACATGGAGAGAATATTGACGAAGATTTTGGGAACATGCAACACATTCTCGAAGCTTTTGTTGGTGAGTTCAATCCTTCCTTTGTCGGTGACCTCGACTGGAGATTTTCCCCCCATCAAAATAGGAGGAAATTTACATGCATCCAATGAAGAATAGACTAATTTTGTGGTACCCATGTTATGTTATGCTCCTGAGTCTATGATCCAAGCATTGGGAGAGGAGTTGATGGCAATCAAGGCATGGCTGGAATTGTCTTTCTTGGGATTCTGATCTTTTGGCTTCTTCTTCTTGGCACCCTCGGGGATGCAATATCCAAGGTTATTTTACTGAAGTATTTTAGTCATTAGATCTATTTGTTTTTGCATGCATGTGGATTCTATATGGAATCCTTTATGGAAGTATGAGCATTTCTCCCCTTTTCTTCCATTTCCACCTATGGATCCAGAGGCATCGGTGAAGGGTTTTGAGTACCATTCCTTCTTCGTATTTGAATAAGCTTTACTTTTGTATTTATCTTTAGATTTCTGATATTGATGGCTGCCATATTTCACAATAAGTGCATGCGCCTTTGGGCTTTTGATTTTTCCCATGTTGATGAGCTTGGTTTGCTCTTGTGTCAGGGATTCGATAAATTCATCAAGAGTAGGCATCTTCCAAGTGGCTCCAGATGTGAATTTGATTGAATGGAATGTGGATACAAAAACGGAGAATTCAATACCAAGTTTGGAGAGAATGGTGAGGACCATTTGTTTCTCCTCCTTAGATTTATCAACCTCGCAAGCTTTGAGTTGCGACAGTAAATCCTTATATTTTGTAAAGAAATCTTAGATATTGTCGAAGCTTTTTGGATCCAATGTGAGCAATTCCACCTTGAGCATGTATCCTCTTATCTCATCCTATTTTCCAAAGATCCCTTCCATGGTGTTCTAGGCTTCATTGGGGGTTTTACAAGAAGATATGTGAAAAAGGAGATCGGGAGAAATGAGACTGCAAATTGTTCTGAACGCTTCATCCATTTGATTTAGATACTTGGATTTTTCTATGGATGATGTCATTTTTTTCTCTGTATTCATGGTTAACCTATACAATCCTATACTTCGAAGATGAATGGCCATATTCTCCTTCCATACAAAGAATTTGTAAGGTGTAAGAATGAATTATTTTGGGAATTCCTTTTTTCTGTTGTCTTCAATATTTGGTACCTGCAAAAATAATTTTGTGTAGATTTTTCTTAGCAGTCTGTCAGATCTGACACCATGTTAATGTGTTGAACCTACACATAATAGATCTATATAGAAAATACCACACACATTTGCAGAGATAAATTGATAAAGAAGAAGAAAAGGAGAAAGAATGGAAGAATTCACATTAACCATAATGAATAATGAATCATTTGCACATGATATACTATGTATAATTCAACCAATGTGCACTAGAGGTGAAGCCAATGCACCATAGTGGTGGTATAGAGTGATCTGGACACACACCAGCAGTTACAGGAGTGAACTTCCACCTAATCTAGTCTCTCTGGCAGTTACGAGAGTGAACTGCCACCTAGCTGAGTTAACTAGTCTACCAGTCTTCAGTTAACTGACTAAAATAGAGTGAAGTGAGGAGGAGATCAAGGAATCATGGGTAATGTGCTAGTTTAGTGATGATCCCAAGAACAATGCACATTATTTGTTTATGATCCCAGTGTTGCATGGTGACAAAACCAATGCAACATCTAGACTCCACTCAACTAGTCAAACTGAAGAGAAAACTGAAGAGAATATTCTGGTAGAGGAATATTCTCCCTAAACTCTAGGAGTCTGGATAAAGACTAATAAAAATAGAAAAAAACTTAGGAAAAAAATTTCCTAGGTGTGTGTTAAGTAACTCCAACAGATCATTTCCAAACAGCTAAGCACCAACATCCTACAAGCCCAAACACCAAGGATGGAGAAATGTCATTTTTCCACATGGCATCATAACTGTTGGACGTAATATGGGCAAGAAACGTTTTTGCAGGTATGAATTTAAACTGGCATATTGTTGATTTATCATGCATGTTTATTTCAGCATTCTATGGGAAAATAGATACAAGAAATTTTACACCCTGATATGTGATGAGTTCATAGCCTGAGTGCACTTCATTATATTTAGAAACAAATGCCCAAGGATTTCAGTGGCAGCCAAAAGGATGATTTTGAAAGTAGGCCAATGGTATTTTGAGGAAACAAGCACGTATATCATAGTTTTCGAGGCTACTGGCCCACCACACCTACTTCCCATTCATGTACTAGACCGTCTCATTTTGGGAGAAATTTGTTACCAGACTATTTTGCAAGGCTATAATGCCTCTCTGGTAAATGACGAGAAGAGGGAATTCATACCCTATGGTTTTCATATCGAGTTTTATATGGTAAAAGAAACTGCAGAGGAAAAACAAGAGGGATTAAGTCATCTTGAGTATCGGTTCCCCACAGGCCATTTTCGTAAGCATGATCGAAAAGGCCTAGTACTCCAACACACGTCGCAGGTGTACTCATGTTGCCCATATGCTCATGATACCGAGGGTGCCTAGGACTGGGAGGAAGTGCTCCATGGAATGGATAACACAAACATGACCAAATTCAAAGCAATGTCTATGGATGAGCAAGTTGAGACAATAGAGCAGATAGCTCAAGAAGCCCTCAGGGTAAGATAAGAAAACAGAGCAGTAGAAGAAAAAGAGGCACGAAGGAGGAGGATATTGTTACTGGAAGAATCCCAAATAGATATGAAAAGGTTAGGGGGAAGATCCCCCACTTAACCCTTTGATATAACCCTTGAGGATTACCCCGACCGATACAAGCAATCATGAGGAAGAGTTAAATGGCTTAGAGACAATTCCACCAAAGGAGACTGTTGATCAAGAAAAACCCATCCCTATGTCACCACAAGTAGGATCACCAGTGATTACTGTAGTTCAACAAAGGACATCAAGAGCATCAAGTGGGACGGGTATGCCTATTGTCCTCATAGATTTAATCACTATATATGATTATGCGGAAGGTTCAAAAGCTTCATGCATATAACCCCGGTACCAATCACACAGGAGGATGAATTAGGGGAAACATCTACTCCAGCTTCTGATGTTTTGATCCCAAACCCCCAGGAAGGTGACCATGAGGCTAGGAACACTCTTGATAGTGTGTTTCCCAATCAATTGGGAATGCATCCGCAGAATGGAAGCTCCAAGAATGACCTGGATGTTGGTGAACAAGAAGAATGAGTGGGGCAGACAAAAACTGGTATCTCAACGACCGAACTCCTAGATAATGTTGATCCTTTGCCTACTTCCCCATCTAGGACCAAGACTCCATCAACCGACGAGGACCTGTAGGAGGCCAAGTCACCAGAACATACATGAATTTCCCCTACTAAGGAACTAAGAAAGCCTACCATAGAACACATCTACATGGTGGAAAGCCTAGGAAATATTGTGTCCTGGGGGGACCAATAGATTCCTGAACCAGTAGACGAATTCACTGATATACAGGTAATTTCTTATGATAGGAAAAGAAAAGTAGTGATGAGAAGAACAATCAAGAAAAATAAGCTCATGCTTGATAGCACACTTCTCATAACCACAGAGGAGACATTTTTTGACACAGAAAATTCTAATATGACTGAGCTAATCGGAGCAGGGATGGCCATAACAGATGCCACTTTAGATATGGAAAAAAGGGATGAAAGGGAGGTAGCCGCCATGAAGAAAGAACTGGACCATCTGCAACATCAAGTGGAGTATTACCAAAAATCAACACAGGCAGTGGTACCCTTGAAGAGTGAATTTTGAGAGATGTATGCGCAATTCAAAAGGGAGAGAGACCTCTTCACCGCTCGCATAGAGGATTTCCAAGAAGATACCCTCATGGGTTTGGAAACCTGTAAATACATGCAACGATGGTATGAGAAGGCACATCAAGCCTTAGAATGGATCGAATACATCAGTGAAGTACAAAAGGGACGAGATACAAAAGAGCATGGCATCTAAGTGTTGATGGAAAGAAGCATCGCCCAAATAAGGAAGGCAGTTGAACACTGGGTAAGCATGGTCCAGGAACCTCAGTAGAAAATGCAGGAAATAGGGGGAGAGTGTGAGAAAAGATGGGAGAAAATCAATCAGGAAATGAGGAATACCAACTTTCCAGAGATTGGATCACTGGAGGATTTCACTGATCTACACAACATAGTTAAGAGGCATGCAGAGCAAGACCAGATGTACGAAGAAAATATTTCTCAAATTTCAAGCATGATCCTGGGTCAAGTGAATAATTTCATGGAGCCTCCAATTAAATCTCTCGCAGTCTTACTGTGCTTGAGTGTCAAACTAATCAAGTACAAGGAACTGGAAATTGAGATGGAGGTCCTCTCTGCTCCAATGGATCAACACATGTTCTTGTATGAAAATACATGTGAAGATCTCTTCGACAAGTGGTCAGAGTACGAGAGGAACGATCCACTTCGGTAAAACCACTAGATGATCAAAAGAGAATAGATAGATAAATTTGTCCACGTGGTGTTTTCTTAACTTAGCACGGCTTTAGTAGTTATTTTTAGTTTAGTTATTTTTATAAATAAGGGCATAGACCTTGGACACAGGGTGGATGTTTTTGGAGAGAAAGATTTTTTCTGAAATTTTGTAAGAGAACTATTTCTGTGAAAGTTAGTTTAATTAAGAAGTTTTGTTCAAAACCAAAGACACTTCTTTCATCTGAAAAGTGAATATGATTGGACCAAGGGGGACTATCTCTGTCTTCTGATTCAATATCTGTTGTTGTATTGAATAAGAGTTGGTGTATATTTTATTTAAAGCTATATTATAATGTTGCAATAGTTCTTTTATTCTATTTGATAAATAGAAATCGATTGTGTTAACCTATGATTGATAATAGAGAATTGAAAATTACTTTTTCTTTCACTAACTTTCTTGTCACATATATATTTTCTTTATGTAATTTTTATCTCAGAAAATGTTGAATGTTTATTAATCAAAATGGTATTAATGCTTTGAATTAGTTTATATCTTCTCTATCTGCATGCTAAGGTATCAATTTATCCTGCAACCCAACCTTCCCCCAACACATAATCAACTTCCATCTGTCATCTAGTTTAAAGCTCTATATTTCTTTTGTTATAAACGTTAGAAAAAAAACAAAAAGAGAATTGCATAGCTTGAGGAAAGGTTTAATATAGAAGACATATCTTTCAATCATGATTAAATCCCATCGATAATTCCATCCAGATCACGAATCCAGAGAACCTTACCACCCATCAAAAGCTTACGAGTCTAATTGGGCCTCTTAAGTGGGTTTAGTTCCTGTCATTGAGTTAAAGGGATCTCGGAACCCTCAACAGGCTTCTTGACAATTCATTAATTCGGCCAATTCCAGGCATGAATTTGCTCAATTAGAGGTTAAAATTGGGTATTTTGACCCCTAATCTCAAATTTCTCGAATTTCCTGGGGAATTCCCCAATTTCGCTTGGGAAATTTTGACAAATAATTTGTAGACACCCTTTGAAATTTTTATTTGCAATTTCTTCTTCGACATGCTGACTCTAGCCCATGCGGAATCGTTGTTGAACCTAAAATATATGAAACCATATTATAACACACACCAGACTCACTTTTGGGCATATGTCACAAAAATCCAACTTTTATCAAATATGGAATTTTCAAAATTTATTTTACTGATCGCATTATTCCTATGATACCATTAATAATTATTCTCAACAATTATATAACACTCATATGTAATATTATTCACTACATATGAAACAATTATGTAGTCCTAACAACTTATAATTCCATGCATAACTTATAAATAACACATAAACATTTAGAAATATAAATGTGAAAAATAAACACAATTAAGAACATCAAATACACTTTGTTCAACATAAAAATCACATAACATAAATGACACTCGTCTTTTAAGAAAAGAACCTGCTAGTTTCATACCTCAGACATTCCACCCAACCATGGACGTTGTTGTTCTAACACTCTCAACAGTAGGTCCCCCTTGAGTTGGGGCTATGACTCCACTAGGGAAGAGGCTACCTAAGCCAACTAAGTTCTCACATTCAACACTAACAATGGCTAGGCCAAGGTACCAAACTCCAACAACAGTTCCAACCTACAACTTTTCATTCCCCATTAGCTAGCATAATCCAAGGAAATGCACCCCTTTCTCTACACCACAATCCCTCGGTTTGTCCCTCTTCCCTTAAAAGGATCTAGCACACGCTATCCAAGAAGTATCAGAAATTGTGACTCCATGAAATCCAACTCCTATAATGGAGTCTCTAGGAACCCTCTAGGCCTCACACCCAAGGAAACCTATTCCTAACCATTCTCCCTCTAGGGATCCAACCTTCCCCAAGGAAAACCAAGGAGGATTGTACACCCAAATCCACCTAAGATTCACAAGGTTCACAAGGAAACAAGTTCACAGTGGCTCCTCATCTCACACTCCACAATCAATGGTAAGAATGGCCAAGAATTATAGTTTCCTCACTAATCCCAAACTTTAAATATGCATGTTTTGTTTTTGGCAAGTGGCACTAAAGAACTAATCACCCACCACTTGGGAACTCCCACTTGATAACTTAGGATAAAATCATAAATCAATACTTAGGACTTAGAAATATATTATTATATTCCTAGGCTTAAACCCCCTTGACTTATCCCCTTTCCCTTTTGTAGAGTCCTATCCCCCAATACTCTCTTGTCTAACTTGGTCTGCAGTAGTGATGTAATTTGTTAATAAATCTTAGAGTGATTGCAATTTACAATGCCAATCTCATTATTATTTCAGCATACATTCTCTCTAACCTAATATCACATAGGCACTCTATCCAAACACACACGCGCGCACACGCACACGCGCACACACACACACACACACACACACACACACACATATATATATATGTGTGTGTGTGTGTGTGTGTGTGTGTGTGTGTGTGTGTGTGTGTGTGTACTCTAGCCCAAAAACCACACTAGATCACCAACCTATAAAAACATATGTTCATTTACAACCTAGGAATCAATTTGTGGTATTACAACCATAATCAATACATGTCTACATTCTAAAAGAAAGTTTGGGAAGCATGTTACATTATAACTTCATATATAAAGTCTCTTTTTAGTAACCGGTGCACCTAATTCATATATAATGCATCGGTATGTGTATATAGAAGAAATGCATCAGTCCATTAAATTATGATACACATTGACATAAACTTCTGCAAAAATATCGGAAAAGGAAAAGCTTTACCAAGTTATAATTGAGGAGGTTTTCACTTCTATTTTCATTATAAATTCTTTATTTGGTGTATTTGAGTCTATAATCGACACTAATGTGCTTAAGTCAGTAAGTCACACCATGATATGAATTGAAAAAATAAAATAAAATACATTGTGCATGTTTATCATTAATACATATAAATATCAAGCAAAAAATGGGCAAGAATTTCAATTTGTAAAAGTTTATAAAATAAAACCCTAGTCCCTATTCCATTCTTTTTCCAAATGTTAGACCGGAGACTTGCACAAAAGAGATTTAATAGGGAAGACTTTGGAGTGAACATATTTTTCTAAAGAACCAATTTTCAAGGGATCATTGTAGGTCACATACAAATATAAAAAGGAGACATTTAAGGCATGTAACTCCATTCTATTCATCTCAAATTTACCCTCAATTGATTGAAAAAATTCCATTTGTATTAGTATTTATAGTGCATTTCCATGAAAATTGAAAGGTTTTAGAATTACCTTCAATGTTGAAAACAACAATTTTGTTATTGGTTCTCTTTTGTTTTATGTTATTGCAAACTCTCGCATTGGAGGTTTACTCTCTTTACTATTTAACATTGTTTTTTTTTATGTAATGAATATGTATTAGCTTTGTGTACTTCTATATGGAGCTTTGAGTGTTTGTTGGATTCTAACCACTTGTTGCATTGGATCCCAAACCCTATCATTGTTAGTTAAAAAAAAAATACCTTTTGTGGTGTGCACTTTACAGAAACAACATGCCATTGTGAAACACTATATTAAGCGCATTGTTTTGGCAATGTTTGTTATTAAAAAATTACCAAGTTCATTGATGTGCCTTATATAGAAAATATGCATTGGTGCTTATGTATGTTTTAAGTGCATCGACGTGTGTTATTGTATTGTACACCTAACCTAAAATTATTTACTTATATTTTAAAACATAATTTCATATTTTGTGTTGTTGGGTCTCGACTTTGAGCCATTTTGCACATATCAGATTGTCTATTTTTCCATTATACTCCATTTTTTCCAAAAATTTTCTTATCTTTTTCCATTATACCTGTCACTTTCATGGTATGAGTATTATTAATTCAAACAAGGTAATTATTTGTATCTAATCATGTTTCCCTGTGATTTAGCATAACTTTTGGATGTTATTTGTCTTACCTAATCATCTCTAGGTTTCATAGTACTTTTTCATTCTATAGGATCATCAAGTGTCACTCTAACTATTGGTTGGAAGTGCAAATTAATGAGATACTAGAAGTGCATAATGGTCAAGTTACCAGAAGCCGCTACAGGTAGCCTGGTAGTTGGTCAAGTTATCTGTATACGTTTTCAGTTACCAGATTTTCTATAGGTTAAACCAATGGAACGATCGTTGGTTGAGATATTTTCCCCATAAATGAGCACGAATAGGGATGTAAGTTTATTTTCTACATAAGTTATACATGGATTTCCTTATGTCCATGTGGATCTCAGGCCATGATTCCAACACGACATCCTATTCCACATTGTATATGGAGATCGAATTCTTAGTCATGATTTCATGCTTTCGATTTGAGTCTCCTATTTTGTGATGAATCGGTGAGATCTCATGGTTACGATTTGAGTCTCATATTTTGTGTATCGATTATCCTTGTTGTAATAGTCTACCTATATTTATCATTGTAGTGTTCAGAAATCCACAACTTCAGTCCACAAATTCATACCAATGGTATGAATTGTAATGTATGAAACCTCCTATATAATAGAACATTTCTTTTCAGAGGAGGTTGAGCGTATTCATTAAGAAGTAGGCCATATAGCAGTAATATTTGTAAAGATAATATCATAGGCTCGAACCTCATGTACCTGTACTCTGTATTTATGAATTGATTAATGAAAATAATCTGTTGTTGATTATTTCTTGAGTCTTTATCTTCTTGTGGTGCTCCTAGCCAAGAGGGCCCCATGTCCTGGATGCACTTGCAGAGCTAGTAAGTAGGTTTTTTTCCAGTAGAGTTAACCTTAGTAAATTGATTTATGCTTTGGATTAAAATTAGTTACTTTCATTTCTTTCATGCCAATTATTTATCTTGCTATGGTTTCTAGCTATTTTTATGCAGTGCGTTGAGTGGATTTCAGGGCTCCTTTTGGTGTGAGGAGTTGTTAACCTAGGGAATCCAACAAGTAGCTGAAAATATACAGGACTCTAACCTACGACTCCTATGTATTTTATTTTTTCATTGTGTATTTATTTTCCTACTAAATCGAACTACAAGGGGTAGTTGGGTCATATGAATATATTTATGATGTTGGCAATTACTATGCCAAATATGATTTGATGAAAGTAGATGTGATTGTTTAGAATGTAAATGATAATTTGATGCTTAACTTTGTCTTTGGTAGTGTTTATTAAGAAATATGTTTGTGTGTTTATTTTAGCACAAAAACTAGTCAAAATTAGCTCTACATATATTTTACCAAGACCTCATCATCTTACGAGATCTCGGTGAATAATTTAATGATCAACAATTTAAAAAATTAAACTGTCTGCCATTTTTGGCATCATTGTCGAGGAGGTGTAAAACAATTGGGTCTTTATTGGTTTTATTTTATGCATATGATTTTGTTTATTTTGAATATCTTCCTTTCTTGCAGGGTCAACGTCCTAAAACACAGAGAGATAGGAGTAGTAAGATGAGAGGTAAAACCTGTGTGTCCACTTTAGTGGGTTCATTGTCTTGTTGGATTTAGATGATGTTGGAACTATATGAATCAAGGTAGGAATATTAGGGGTAGGGGCAGCGGAAATATAATACCCACTACCTTGAGTGGTGCAGTAACCCTCCCTCCCCAATACTAACTTGCTAACAGGTGATACTTCAGGAAGGAGGGAAAAAGGTAGAGTTCCTAAGGATTAGGCAATCCTTGAAGAAGACAACATAAGGATATAGGAATATGTATTTGGTGTGGTTGTGGAGGCTACCACATATTTAGCATATCCAGAAATAGAAACAATTCTAGCAGGAGAAGTAGAACCTGAGTCACAAGAGAATCCAATTACAAAACCATAACTCCCACTGCTAGAAATTGAACTTGGCATACTTTGGAGAAGAAATATGGTAGAAGGAGAAGGATAAACACGTCCAAACATGGGTGAGATGCATCATAGAAAAAATTAGGAAGAGGATGAAGATGAGGTAACTTTTTGCTTTCCTATTGTTGATCCTACTACAAACATTCAAATGAAAAATTTGGCACTACCACATTTTCATGGAAAGGTGAGTGAAGATCCTGATGAATTTTATTTGAATTTAATATTTTATATTGTAGAATGGATTATTCAACAGATGCACAAAAAATTAAACTATTCCCTATTACTCTCAAGGAATCATCCTTATGTTGGTTCATGGGTTTGGAGGAAAATAACATTAGCACATGGGAAGAAATGACAAAACAGTTTTTTAAAAAATACCAAAATTACAAACCCATGGAATAAAAAAGAAGAATTATTTAGGATGGCACAAAAGGAAGACAAAATTATAGAAGACTATTTAGAGAGATTTCTATAGAACCATTGATGTGCTAGACAACATAATCTAGATCAAGAAATTCTTAAAATTATCTTCATAAGGATGTTTCTGAAGAATTTATGAACATGATCAATTTAATGGCGATTGGAGACATATCTAGGCTTACTTTTGATGAGATATATGAAATATGTAGGCGATATTCCCAAGGACATGCAAAAACTGGACAAGGACCCCAAGACGGTTTCCCTAAAAGTCTTAAGGCATCAATGAATGGTGTAACTAGAACTAAGCTAGAAAACTTATTGGAGATTTTCAAAACTAACATCCTCAATACACTTAGCCTATAGCTTGATACTTTTAACTTCAAAAATAAACATGAAAAATAAAAAGCAACTATGGTTATTTTTGTCCTAAATGTCAAAAAAAAACCCAATGAAAGATTGTCCTCTTGATAGTGTTTTTATTTGTACAATCTATGCATAAAATCATACTACAAAAGGTTGTCCATCTTTACCAAGACTCAAGGAAGTATACCAAGGAGATGATGGGGTAGCAGAACAGTTGTGCATAATATCATCCAAGAATCCATGGAAGCCTCATCCACCAGGTATGCCTTTTGACACATCTTTTTTAAATTCTTCATTTTTTCTAGGTCAACAATATGCATCTTGGAATGCTACAACACCATCGAAAACATGTCCTAAACAACCAACCCAAAATCATCCTTAGAAAAAAGAGTGGCAAGGGACCGATTATGGGACTATGACTTCTTAACCATATTCTCCATAGTCTCGATATCCCATTCAGCCTCAATAGTTACCATAGCCATATCCTTCTCAACCATATCCATCACAAATTCCTACCCAACAACAACCACAAGGCATTCAATCTCAATAGTTGTAGCTTCCATCTACACAACCTCCAAGGAAAAATCAACTCCCTGTTCATCATGTTTCTAACCCAAACAATAAGGTAGCCCATCCTTCTTTGCAAGTTGAGTTGAATCCCTTCCTGAATTATATGGTTACTCCAATAGAGATACAAGATATCCTCTAATGGTTAGGGAAGGTGCTTCAAAACCAAAATCCCATTATCATTGAAGAGGAAGTAGAAGAAGTGGCCCCTAGTCCAACAACCAATGAAGATACCCTTGTTGTAATAAAGAAAACAACCATTCATTTAGGACAAACCTCTTCATCAAAGGATCCACCTTACCCTGAAAGGTTGAATCTGAATAAGCTAATAGCCTCTCCTAAATATGATTTGATCACTAAGCTTAAAAATGTTTGCATTAGAATCTCTTTACTGTAGACCCTTAAAGATATACCTATTTATGCTAAAAAGGTAAGGGAGCTATGTCTAAAAAATCTAGGTAGGAGAAGAAAGGACACACGCACTATACACCTCATTGGAGAGTTTGCTAATTTAATTACCAGACATAACTTGGTAGAAAAATGCATAGACCCTATTAATCCTATCTTCTTTGTGCACATTAATTGGATTATTATACCAAATAACTTGATTGACCTCGGAGCATCCATAAACATCATGATTTTACAAACTATGAAACAATAAGAATTTTCAAACCTTCGCCCAACTCCTATTGTCCTTGAACTATCTGACAGATCTAAATTCAAGCCAGAAGGAGTATTAGATGATGTGATTATTTTCCTAGACTCATGGGAATATCCTGCAAACTTTTGGTCTTACAGCCCAAAAAATCATCACAACGACACCCTATAATCCTTGGAAGACCTTGGCTCACTACCGCAGATTCCTTTATAGGATGCAGATCAAGCAACATGTTCATCCCCCATGGGGGTGCAGTAAAACAAGTAAAAATATATCCACCTACAAAATCTCTTATGGAGTTGGCGAATGTACCATGGATGGATGACTCGGCTAGTGACAAAGAAGAAGTACAACTTTTCACAATAGACCAAGTAAGAAATTTCAAACAATGTACAGAAGAAAATTAGCTTAGTTATTTTCTTTGTGATTCTAAATTTTTGCATGTTTTTTATTCATTTACCATTCCATTAGAACATATTTTGAAAACCAATGTACATGAAACTAATGATCTGATAGTTTTTTCTTCATTTTGTAGTATAGTAGCAACCACCACGCAAGAAATCAAATACTACAGTACTCCTATTGAGATTATCCCAGGTAATTTTTTGTATATTAATAATGAGCTTACTAAATCCCAGTAGGAAAGTTTGATCCAAGTTTTAGAAAAGAAAGTCAAAATACTTCACTTGGGACTACCATTATATGAAGGAAATCAACCCCGAGACCTGTTCACACCACATCTATACTCAGTTTAATTCCAAAACTGTTAGGCATCCACAGAGACAGATGAACCCAATACTTAAAGAGGAAGTTAAAGAGGAACCTCAGAAACTTCTTGACGGAAACTTTATTTACCCAATTTTTTATAGTAGATGGGTTTCACCCTTAGTAGTAGTACCTAAAAAGAAAAGGAAATGGCGTATATGCATAGAATATGGGGAACTAAATAAATACACCATGAGGGACTATTTCCCTCTTCCTTTCATTGACCAAGTATTAGATACCCTATCTAGAAAGAAATACTTTTTGTTTCTAGATGGGTATAGTGGGTATAACCAAATTCAAATTGCACCGAAGGACCAAGAGAAAACTATGTTTACATGCCCCTGGGGGACCTTTTCCTACCGTGTTTTTCCATTTGGTTTTTGTAATTCCCCTGCCACCTTCCAGAGAGTTGTATAAGGAATCTTCTCAGACCTTATTCATGATTGTTTGGAGGTGTACATGAAAAATTTTAATGTCTATGGTGACTCATTTGAAGAAGCATTGAAAAATATCGAAAAATTCTTGGTTAGATGCTAGGAAACAAACTTTTCCCTAAGCCATGAAAAAGTTCCCATGTTGCTAACTAAAGGAGTATTGCTTAGATGTATTATATCTGCTACAGGTATTGAGTTAGATCTTTCCAAAATAGAGGTACTATCAAAACTATCTGTTCCCCGGACTTAGAAAGAGGTAAGGAGTTTTCTTGGTCTTGTTGGGTACTATAGGATATTTATCGCGAATTTTACAAAAGTTGTTGCACCATTACTTAATTTTTTGTCCAAATATGTTGATTTTCTTTGGGATGATCATTGTTAGTGTGATTTTGAAGCTTTAAAAGAAAATATTTCTGATACACCTATATTGACGGGACCAAATTGGTCTCTCCCTTTTCACATTTCCACAGATGCCTCATACACTACTCTGGGGGTTTTCCTTGGGAAGAAATAAAACTAACATCATTATGCCATTTATTATACTAGTAAAAATCTCACACCTATTGAGCTGAACTATACTGTAACAGAGAGAGAATTCTTAGTAGTTGTACACTCTATAAATAAGTTTAGGAATTGCATAACTGGTTATGAAATCTTCATTCACACTGACCATGCTTCCATAAGATATTTAATGAATAAACCAATCACTAATGGAAGAGTTACGAGATGACTCTTGTTACTGCAAGAGTTTAATGTCACCATTGTCGATCGACCTAGTAAGGAAAATATAGTTGTTGATTTTCTTTCTAGAATAAAAAATAAAGGTGATGTTGTTCCTGTACATGTTAGTTTTCCAGATGAACAATTATTTGTAGTATCTACTCACTGAAATTGGTTTTAAAATACATCCAATTACTTGGCTACAAGAAAGCTACCTCAACTTTTGTCATCATAGGAGAAACAAAGGATTATAAGAACAAGTGTTGCCTACTCATGGACCGGTGGTGATTTATTTTGTACTGGAGTAAATCTCGTCATTCATAGGTGTGTCCGAGAGGAAGAAATGTTTGATATCTTAAAGGCTTGTCATGATGAACCATGCGGAGGGAACTTCACAGATAAAATAATAACCTATAAGGTACTGCAATCAGGGTACTATTGGCCCATCCATTTTAAGGATGGAAAAAAGTACATACAAAACTATGACAATTTTCAGAGAATGGGACAACAAGTATAGTCCAACGAGATGCCATTACACCCTTTAGTACTGATTGAACAATTCAAAAAATGGGCCTTATATTTTTTTGCCCCATCACTCCCATGTCGAAGAGGAAAAGGTATATTCTTGTTTGCACTGATTACGTTACAAAATGGGTAGAATTTAAGGCTCTATTTAAAGCTAATGAACAATTAGTAGCATATTTTCTTTATGAATATATTTTTACTCAATTTGGTGTGCCTAGAGAAATTGTCATAGACCAAGGGACACAATTTACATCGAGGCTTATTAATTCCATCACCAAGAAGTACAAAATCAAGCATGAGACTTATTCTCCATACCACCAATAAGCTAACGGACAGGTAGAGTCCACCAACAAGGTACTGGAAGCCATTCTTTTTATTTTTTTATAGCTCGAAGGTACTTTTTCATCAGTCGTTCCTAAAATGTAGAAGCGATGAGAAAATTTCCCTCTTAAGTGACTTTTTAAAGTAATTTTATAAATCACAGTTACGGTTTTTAATTATTTATTGGGTAAAGTGAAATTGACTTTATAATATTTGAGTGACTTAAGTGATTTAAGTCATCTCAAAGAGGGAATAAGTCACATCCATTGATCTTGTGGGAGAAGAGTGAATCTCAGCCATTGAGATCTAGGGTTAGGGAAGTTACCCTAAATGAGTTAATAAAAGCATCTCGATGGAGACAAAAAGGCACACATTCCAAGAGAGTTATAGAGAGACTAAGATGAAGGAGAAAGGAGAAGAACAACAAGAGAAGGGGTGCACTTTCCAAGAGGGAGAGAGGGAACACATCCCAAGACAAGTACAACATTGAATACCTGTCTATAAAACAAAAAAGAAGAGACCATATAGCTTGGATTTAGGGGGTCGTACTATTGTTTTTGGCTACATAGAAATCGATGCATTATAGCATAGATTTAGAGGTATCTTGAGGGAATTTACAACTAGAGATAAGTCTATACAGAAGAGGGTCATATTGCAGCAAATATGGGCACCAATATTCAGGTTTTGTAGTTGTCTTGCTGACTAAACTAGGTTGTACAGACCGTATAGTAGCGACAATGTTTCCAAGTTAGTGTGACAAAGATTTCAAGGAGTTGTTAGTGTTGGGTTTGTGAGATAAGTACTATGTAATTTTTGTTGTAAAATATTGTTGTTGTAAACTCTAAAATATTTCTCTGTGAGATCACTAAATTTCTCTCTTGGTCGTTTTTCCCTTTCGGGTTTTTCCAGGAGCTTTTCCTTAATATCAAGTCTCAAATGTGGTGATATTTTTTTTGTTGTTCATTGTTATTTCCCCTGCTATATTTTTCATATCTTATTCATTTTGTATTTCTACTCATAAATTTCATTTTATTCCTAAATTATTTTTTGGAGGTTGAAATCAGTGTGTTGACTAAGTGTTTGATGAAATTCTAGTAACATTTAACATGGTATTAGAGCCTGGACTGTGAGGTTCAATGGACAGATTTTGGAACTTAGATAGAAGTGATTTGTAGGGGGGTTTTATTGGAATAAAGAAGGGGAAAAGGGGTCTTTGTCAATTGGAAAAGGATGACTTCCTTTTAATGGTCACATAGTTTTTTTCAGGTAAGTTTGGTATGCTTGTAGGTGTAGTTTTTAAGTTTGCAAGTATAGATTAGATTGTTGTGAAGGCTTCCTATTTTATTCACTAATATATCGCAACTCCACTTCACTGAACCATTCCATTAGTCCCTCAGCCTCATCAATTTCCTCTGGTGTATCATAGCTAGTACTATCAAGGTTGCTCTCTCTTTGTCAGCGGTTTGGTGTTTCTATTAACTCAAAATAGAATTACATGCCTCATATCATTAATATATGAAGTTGGTTCATAATTATAGTCTTGTGGAAGAAACAGGTTGTTACAGAGTCGTTCATGAGCATTGAATGAGGCAAGAAACAAAGAGAGTGAAGAGCTGAGAAAGGAGAGAGTTATTGTAGCAAGGATGGCACAATTTTCAAGGCAAGAGAGGGCACTCACTTTGAGGAAAAAATTCAGCAAATATATCAAGGTCTGTACAGTACGGAAATCTGGGTCGTACAATAAGAGATTTGTAGGACGCATAGTAGAGAGAAGGTAGAGAAAACAAGGCAATGCTTGGCACAGATTTCTAGGTAGTCGTACAAAAACAATTGGCATAGAAATCGAGGCAGCTATTGGGAAAACTTTTCATGGAATAAAAATGTACAATTAATATAGCAACAAGCACATAAATCAAGGGTCCTACAACATAGAAATTCTAGCATGAATTTTGAAGTGTTTTAGCACTGATGTTGAGGAGGTTGCTTGCCACAAAGTTCGAGATAAGTTTGTGCATTTTTTGTCAAAGTATCTTGTTGTAAAATAAATAAAAATCTCTGAGCTCAAAATAATAAAAACTCCCCTCTCTCACTGGTTTTCCCCTTGGGGGTTTTTCCAGGGTCGATTTGACCAAAAATATGTGTTAAATTTTTTGGGTGTGTGCATTTATTTCCAGTTCAGTTTGTCGTAAAAAGACTCTTGTGTTTCCATTTATAATTTTATGTTTATGCTAATGTCATTTTCAGCAAAGAATAAAATGTGGGTTGGAAATTAAACAATGAATCTTATTGAGACTTGAAACCAGGTTGGGGTATGCGAAAAATTTTACATGGTATCAGAGATGCAAAAGAATTGAGAAGGGAAATATATTAGCAAATAGAAAACAAAGAGTTGGACTTGGATATTAGTTGTGAAGGTCAATGGCCATAGGTTTTAGGGTTGAGGACAGATTGGATGGGGATGAAAATTTCATTCCATGGAAGGAGATGAAAGTTTTGCTTCTACAGGAGTGTTATTTATGGGAAATTATGAACAACACACAAACTAATCCCATGAAAGTGCCTACATATTCTACTCTTTTGGCTGCTTACACCAAGAATAATATCAAGGATAAAATAATCATCCTTTATTCCATAAAATACCATGTGATTCCACATGTGACAGGTAAATCCAATTCCTATGAGATATGGGAGTCCTTAGCTAAACTTTACCAAAGTTCCAATGAAAACCAGAAAATGGTATTGAGGGAAAAATTGAAAGGAATAAAAATGACCAAGATTAGAAATGTTACCACATATCTTACCAAGATAAATCAGGTTAGAGATGAGCTAGGATTTGTTGGGGAGGTCATTGTTGACAATGAATGTGAGGACTTCCTTGAATGGTGTGATCAATAAATGGGTTGTCTTTGTTGAGGGCATTGTTGCAACAGAAAGTCTGCCCAAGTGGGATCATATTTGGGATGATTTCATGCAGGAGGAAACTCGAAGAGGATATGGGAAAGGGAGTTCATCCAATGGTAATGATGAGGAGAATGTGGCTCTTACTACTAAGAGAAAGAAGAAGTCCAAGAAGGGTTCCAAGGGAGGGAACAAGTAAAATGTTGAAGGGAAAAAGGACATGACAAAAGTCAAGTTATTTTCATGTCACAAGATGGGGCACTATGCAGGTCAGTGTCCTAACAAGAAGAAGCAGACTGCATCTTCGGCATATGTGGAGGAGTTTTCCACCAAGTTCAAGAAGTAGTTTTATTTATTGGTTTATCTTTCCTCTAGTGAAACATCTATCATTTTGTGGTATATTAATAAGGGAGCCTCCTTCCATATGACATATGTTTGTGAGAATTTTTTGTATCTTATAAAGATTGAGGATCTTGAGGTAGTTCTTGGAGATAAATCTACGATCAAGGAAGTTGGTAGTGGGACAGTATCATTTCAGAGGGAGTCTGAGCCTCCCTTTTTGGTGAGATATTTCTTATATGTTTTAGGCTTGAAAAGGAACTTGATATCAATTTCTAACATTGAGGACGGGGGATATGAGTTGGTGTTCCATGATGGATGGGTGCTCATGTATCCTAAGGGTTCCAGTATTTCTTCATCCAAAGTGATTGGAATTTGACATGGGAAGTTATACAAGATTATGTTTCAGCCAGCTAGAGAATTGATACACAATACCAACAACAGTGAGCTATGTGAGCTATGGCATAGGAGGACCACCCATTTGCATCATGGGCCTCTAAGGATATTGAGAGAGATTGTTACCAGGGTACCATATTTTAGTACAAAGAACTAAGATATGTGAAAGGGGTGTGCATTGGGAAAGTACACCATGACTTCTTTTCCAACCAGTGACAATATAGTAGAAGGTATTTTTCATTTGATATATTTTGATGTATATGGTCCTATGTATTTTGTATCTTTGAGTGGATATGAGTATTATGTTACTTTTATTGATGACTTCTCCTATAAGTCTTGGATTTTCTTCATGAATAACAAAGGACAGGTATTGAATAGGTTCTAAGAGTTCAAATATCTCGTGGAGAACCAAACATGGAATCAAATCAAGCTGTTGAGGTCGTATAATGGGGGTGGGTATACCTCCAATGAATTCAATGATTTTTGTGCAAGAAAAGGCATTAAAAGAGAGTTGACAATTCCTTACAACCTGTAGCAGAATGGGATTTATGAAAGTAAGAACAGGGCCATAATTGGGGATGCGAGATCCATGCTACATGATCAGGTGCTACCACTCTTTCTTTGGGATGAGGCATGCAACACTGCAGTTTATTTGCAGAACAAGAGTCCACACAAAGTATTGGGGAACAAGACTCATGAGGAGGCTTTCTCTGGGAACAATCTAGAGGTTTTGAACTTCAGGATCTTTGGGTACCTAATGTATTCATGTGTCCCTTCTGAGAAGAGGAAAATGCTAGAAACCACAATAGAAAAGGGAATTTTTGTTGGGTATAGAAAGACATCAAATTATTTATGTCTATACATTTTTCCCTAAGGAAGACATTTGTGAGATGAGTAGTGAGATTTGAGGAGGATAGAGACTTTAGGAGGTCACAATATGTTGAGCAAGGGAGAAGAAAGCTCCTCAAATTCAGTTGAGTTCACCACAAAGTACATTATCACAGAGTTTAGGACCACCAGTTTAAAGGATGACCGGTTCACAGGTGACAGGGTCACAGGTCACTAGTCCTCAGATTACTACTTCATGAGGTACAATTTCCTAGTCTACTGGTTCTTAGATGACCATAGGATCATATTCTTCAGGTACCTATTCTTCAGGTAATGGGGTTGAGGATAAGGAGTCCCCTCTACAGGAGGCTATTTCATAGAAAAGGAAACTAAAATGGCTTCAATACACTTTGGAGGAAGCTCAGGGATCTATGGGGAATCCCAGGAAGGTTGTCAAGGAGAGTAAACCGAAAAAGATATTTTGTAGCTATTTAGCTATGGTGAGAAGCATCAGTGAGTCTGATCCTTCCACTTTTGAGGAGGTAGATTAGTAGTTATGGAAGGATGCCATGGTGGAAGAGTACAATTCCATCATGAAGAATGATGTGTGGGAGGTTGTTCCAAGATACGAGGGGAAGTCAGTGGTGACTTCGAGGCAGCTCTATAAAATCAATCATGTTGCAGATGGCAGCATTGAGAAGTATAAGGCTCAGTTTGTGGCTCGAGGGTTATCACAGGTAGAGGGAGTCTATTACGATGAGACCTTCGCTTCGATTGCTAGATATACTTTGATTAGGGAAGCGATCTTCATTGCAGCAGAGATGGGTTGGAAGATCCACCAGATGGATGTGAAGACCACATTTTTGAATGGTCTCGTAAAGGAGGAGATGCACATTGATCAACCACAGGGATTTGAGGTGCATGGGATAGATTCTAATATGTGCAGATTGAAAAAGGTGCTATATGTTCTGAAGCAATCTCCCAAAGATTGGTATTCAAGGATTGATACATACTTGCAATAGATAGGTTTCGAGAAGAGTGATGTTGATCTCAACCTTTATTACATTGTGGTTGGCGAGGATCCTCTTATTCTACTTTTTTATGTTTATGATATTTTCATTACATGGGTAGAGAGACTTATATATGGTTGCAAGGAAATTCTTGCTTCAGAGTTTGAGATAAAATATATTGGATTGATGCATTATTTCTTGGGTTTGGAGGTTTGGCAAGAGCCATGACATATTTTTCTAGGATAGGGAAAGTATGTTGTTGACATTTTGAAGATATTTTGGATGGAGGATTGTAGACCCATGTCCAAACCCATCATTACAAACTAGAATAAGCTCAATTCTTATGAGTCTGAGTTGGTTGATCCCATGATTTATTGTCAGTTGATAGGATCATTGATGTATTTGGTCAACACTAGACTAGATATTTGTTTTGTTTTCATCACTCTCGGTTAGTTTATGGTGGATCCTAGGAGATTGCATTGGGTGGCATCAAAAAATTTGCTTAGGTACCTTCAGGGTATGATGGATTATGGCTTGGATTATGTGAGAGGGGATGAAGTCAAATTGACAGGATACAAAGAATCAGATTGGGTAGGATGTGTTGTTGATGGGAAAAGTAATTTAGGGCATTTTTTCGGATTGGGCTTAATAGTTGTGTCTTGGTTCAATTAGAAACTAAAGTCAATGGCACTGATTTCTTATAAGTTTAAGTAAATGGCAGCCAATCAGGCTAGTTGTGAGTTCATATCGCTTCAGAAGTTATTGGTTGGGATATTTGGTGTGCACTTGAGGCCCATGGTGATTTACTCTGACAATCATAGTTGCATAAAACTCTCTGAGAATCAAGTTTTTCATGATAGGTCTAAATACATCAAGATTAGATATCACTTCATCTAAGACTATGTTCAAAGAGGGGAAATTAAGCTTCAATACATATCCATTGATGAGCAGGTAGCAGATATCCTCACTAAGGTTTTGGGAAGAGGCAAGTTTGGACCCTTCAGAGATAATATGGGAGTGGCGAGGAACACTTTACTTGGTAAGAGGGAGTGTTAATAAGTGTACCTTGGACAAGTGTTTCTCACATAACCTAGGTGCCTAGTATGTGGGAAAGTGTCCAAAGTGATCCCCGGTACATTAAATTTATGAGATATAAAGTTAAAAGTGTCTTTGAGAATATTTCATGAAAACGGTGACTTAAGAGACATTAAATCACCATTGTTTATCTTGTTGGCCCAAGATTAAATATCGACCATTAGATCAAGTGACTCTTCATTGGGAATATCAAAAGGATATCTAGGGATTGAGGCACCCCATTGAGTCATTCATGAGTATTGAATGAGGCGAAAGAGAAAGAGAGTGAAGTGATAAGAAAGGAGAGAGTTATTGCAGCAAGGAGAGCATGATTTTCAAGGAAAGAGAGGGCACGCACTTTGAGCATAAACTTCAACACATAAATTGAGCTTCGTATAGAACAAAAATATGGGTCGTACAACAAGATATTTGCAAGCCATACAACAGAGAGAAGATAAAGAAAACAAGGCAATGTTTGGCATGGATTTCTAGGCAATCGTACAACAAATTTTGGCACAAAAATTGAGGGCCATACAACACATGAATTTTGGCACAAATTTCAAGTTGTTTTGGAATTGATTTTGAGGAGGTTGCTTGGCACAAAGTTTGAGATAAGTTTGTGTATTTTTTGTTGAAGTATCTTGTTGTAAAAGAAAAAAATTCTCTCATCTTAAAATAATAAAAACTCCCCTCTCTCACTGGTTTTCCCCTTACGAGTCTTTCTAGGGTCGATTTGACCAAAAATATCTGTGTTAAATTTTTTGGGTGTTTGAATTTATTTCCGGTTCAGTTTGTTGTAAAAAAGACTCTTATGTTTCAATTTATAATTTTCTATTCATGCTAATTTCATTTTCAGCAGAGAATAAAATGTGGGTTGGGCATTAAACCATGAATCTTATTGAGACTTGAAACTGAGTTGGGGTCTGAGAAAAAATTTACACTCTTCTTCCTTGCTATATTGCACTTTTTATAGAATTAATATAATTCATTCCCATGGAATTATCCATAGTTATATGTCCTCATCACCTTAACTTTCTTCTATGTTTGATTTTCCACAAGAGCCTTAAACTCTTTAAATTTTTCAAAGACTTCAAATTTCTTCCTGAGGAAATAAATCCATGTATTTCTCAATAAGTCATCTATGAATGAAACATAGTACACATATTTACCTAGTGATGGAACTGACACAAGTCCAAGAACATCATTTTGCACCAACTGTAATACTCCCCCAACCCTCATAGCATTGGAGGGGAATCTTACTCGATTCTGTGTCCCATATAAGCAATGTTCACATAAATCAAAATCCAGAGAAAAATTATACATACCTTCAACCATACCCTTACTGTGTGGTACTCAAAGGCCCATATCTCTAATATGTCCCAGTATTTAATGCCACAACATAGTCTTTTCTCCAGAGACTATAGGATTTTTTCCTTCTTCAGCTCCAATCTCAAGAAAAATGGAACCGTTGCACTCGTCACTAATAGTGACTCTTATAAGCTTATGCATATTTACAGTATGAACTCTCCTAAGCAACATCATTGGTCCTCGAACCATCCTACAAGTTTACTTTTCAAACATTGCTTCTACACCTGCATTTTCCATCTTGCTTATAAAAATCAATTTCCTGGCCAATTTTGGGATGTGCAAAACACCAAGGAGTGTTCTCATCCTACCATGAATGAGCTTCAAATTGAATTTTCCTTGTCCTACTATTTTGGCTATCAATTTATCTCCTAGAAAAACATCACCCCCATCATACCTTTCATACTTGCAAAACCACTTCTGCTAGTAGAGAAAACCCCCCTATGGACTACACTAGGGTTCAGAATGTAGGCAGAGCACAACCGTCTAAAGCATCCTACTTTTCTAACTACCCCAAACACATCCCAGACTTATACATGAAAAACAAAGTGAGAAGGATCGGGTAATTTTACCTTTTACTCTGCGTCCGATGTCGATCCTCTCACACTTGATAGCTCCATTGACTACAAGCCTCCTCCCAAGGCTGACCTGCATTCACAAATAGATAAACAGGAAATTAAAAACATGCATCTCATATATAAATCATGGGTTAGATGTTAGAATAAAGCATAAATCAAATACAAACATTTGACACATCATATTTCGGGACAAGAAAAGTATTTATTTTATTGATATCAGAATGTTTACTTACAACAAGGTCAATGACTACTCCAGGAACCTGGTCCAGGCTCCTCTTCACCAAGCTCCAATCACGCCTCCATGTATCTTTCTCCTCTCAAAATTATTCTAGGGAAATGGAATAGGCTTATGATGGAGGAAAAAGGGCAAAATGGGAAATTCTGAGGCAAATCTCACAAGGTGGCTGCAATTTCTTGGGACAAGGAGGGGATGTGAAACGGGCAAAGTTTCATTGTTCTCATGCTTGGATTAGGAATGATACCCAAACACCTCCTTTTATATGACAAAAGGATGGTTATTCGGTTGGGTAATGAGATATAGGTAGTGGATTAGTTGGTAAACTACCAAATAACCTGTAATCTCAACGGATCCCTTGCAACTTTTTAATTTTTGCAAATTTTGCGAGTATACGCAAGCTATAGTGGTGTAGCTAGCGTACGTAAGTGGGCTGTAATGGTGCATAAAATGTACATACGCAAGAAGTAAGGTTGCATGGTGCGTACATATTCAAAAAGAGTGTTTTTAAGAAGAGCAACTTAGTGATGGCTTGGAAAAAATAACAATTAAGAGGGCTTGATGCTAGGTATGCATGTGCAGATAAATTTAGGGTTATAACAGATGCCCCCTAATGTGTGAGGTCAAAAGAGCATCTGATGGTCGAAATACATTACAAAATCTTCACCAATGTACGAAGAAAGTGAGCCCAGGGCCAAAGTTCGGGAGGTGCCATCTGCAAATATAACAATTGTCTCTCCGAGGTGGGCATACCCATGCTTGAGATGAAATAAATCATGGTTTCCAATAAAATACACTACATATCCATGTCATATAACTACATAAAGTGTAGCCATGAGAAATACACAATGGATCTACATCTCAAAATCAAATATATACAAGTATAGTACCCATCTTCAAGAAGCCAACAATGCCTGATGGCTGGAGATGAGGCCTTCAGAGCTCGAGAAACAACTTCAAGATCTTCAAAAATCAGGTAGGAGTGTAATGTGAGTGTAGGACTTCAATACCCATAGGTCTTCGATGGCTCATCAAGAAAAGACAAGATGATCTCGATGATCAGGCAAAGAACTTCATCGATTTCGAACAAGGACTTGATTGGACTTTTGGGATGGCCTGGCATGAGGTCAAGTGACAAACTGTAGAAAGGTCGACTCAGGTTGGGTGAAAATTCCCTTCGAAAATAGCATGATAGATGATCAGACTCAGGCAACAAGACATTGACATAAGTTCACGATGCAGGAGGCAACACAAACTCTCCATGTGTTTGGAAGAATAACCAAACGAAGGAGGACACGTCTCTATGTAGCGACAACAACTTCCTAAGGTCATATTAGATCCCAAAGATTGACAAACAAACAAAAGGATGTGCTTTTTCCAAGGGAGACTCATTGTGCTTCCATAAAAGGAAAATATATTTCTCGTCCTCTTTTTGGGGTTCTTTTTTTTTTGTCTTTTTCAATATTTTTAAAGAGCTTGAAAAAGAATAAAAGAATGCTACGTTACAGAGGAGGAATGAGTGTCGCAAGCATACTAGTTCCAAGCACAAGGAACACACTAATGTTCAAAGCAAGGAGACATGTGCAGGAAAAGGACACTCATGAAAATTCCTCCATGGGTCAAGGTGTCAAGACGCAGAGGAAAAGTGCTACAAGGCTTGGGTATAAGGCATGCTTCAAATGTTTAGTTGAGAGCAACATGTAGTCAGCATTAGGCCAAAGACGCAGAGATGCAAATGCGATTAATAAGACACAATGAAAACCCCCTTCAATGTAATTTTAACGAGCCCAAAGAAGGTAAGATCGATAGTTTTTCACGTTTAGAGAGTGAAAAATCATAAAAGAAGACTCCACTGGGGTACCTTTTTCGAGTGTAGTCTAGTCGGTTCGAAAAACGGGTAAACTAGCACCGAAAATACGTCTATTCAAAACCATTTTAACGAGTGTGACAAATATAAGATCACTCAAAAATCTTTTGAATTTTAAGGATTCTGAAAAGAGCTTAACTATGGACTCACGGCCTTTTTCTGGATTTAGTCTCCTTAGCCCAAAAAGTATAAAATTTACTTAGGAGAACTCTCCTGGTGAGACGAATCTCCCGAAGTGTACCTTTTTCCTCCTTAATCTATAGGCCAGAAAAGGGGTAAATCCGTGCCAGTAGATTTTTTTCTGGACCAATTTAACGAGTGTGAAAGAACAAGGTCACTCGACAATCTTTTCAATTTTAAGGAGTCTGAAAAGATATTAACTATGGAAGCTATAGGGGATGTTCTTCTGGACCAGTTTAACGAGTGTGAAAGAACAAGGTCACTTAGCGATCTTTTCAATTTTAGGGAGTCTGAAAAGAGATTAACTATGGACTCTGTGGGGGTTCATTTTTCATACATTTAGTCCCTCGGGCCCGAAAAAGGGTTAAACTTATACCTGAGAATACTCTTCTAGGGAACCGAAGTTCCTAGAGTATACCTTTGTTCTTACAATTGACCATAAGGACCAAAAAATGGGTAAACTACCACTGGACAATCGTGCCTTCAATTTTTATTTTGGAAAGCATGAAGGACAACAAGATCACTCGGAAATATTTTCATGTTTAGAGAGTCTGAAAAGGTATTAAAGGAGACTCTAAGAGGTTACTTTTCTCAGTTAATACTGACAAGATTGAAAAGCATAAATATAGTCTCGTCGGATGTTGCTTTTGGATTTCAAAGTGAGCTTGAAAGTCAACAAAGTATGCTCATTTTTGGGAGTCCCGAGAGTGAGGCCAAAAGTGATGACACATCAGACATATGAGGCTCAATCTCATAATCAGGACAGGACTAACAAGGACTCCAAAGACTAAAATCATTAACGATGGTATGGACGCCAAAATGTAATAAGGATCTAACTAGGGCATCCATGTAGAGGTAGGATCTACCACTAAATTACGACACTTCTAGAGCAGTAATGACATTTTTGTTTCACAGTTTAGTGGGATTGATCCTATGGTAAAGTGGAAAAGACAACGAGATGCAGAAAGTGGAGGTGGAATCCTAACTCATATGCAAAAATTTGGAAAATATGACTTTTACCAAAGAACTTTTAAAAGTGACCCATCTCTCAAAAGTTACCAAAACTAAAACCAAAGTGCGTCGTAACATCCAATAAGAAACTCAAGAACCATGCTAAACGATTTTCAAGCCAGAAAAAATGACAAAAGGGTTCAAAAAAGTGGCAAAAAGGCCAAAAAAGTCTATAAATAGAAGTTGACAGCTCATTTTCACCATTGCAAATTGAGAATAAACCAAAAAGAGAAAAAGACCCCTTTGCTAAAAGAGTTGATTCCGCGAGCTTAAAAGGATGAAACAAACTTCCGCTCGGACCAAGTAAGTACAAATTCATCCCTCTTGCATTTCCATTCATCATTTATGCATTTCTTTTAGTTTTTTGGGGGGGGACTCCCTCCTAAAAAAGGGAATCCCTACGTGTACGTGGGCTGTCTAAGGACAGCCCACGTATGCCGACGGTAAGAAAACAATTTGCTTGCATTCATATGCGACTGTGTCCAAGACAACCTGCGTACACCCTCAATAACATAGAAAAAATGAATATGAAAGAGCTAACTCTCCCCTTGAACTTGTCATGTAACAGGATGTATGTCCACTGGAGAGAGAGGAAGCATGAGGATATTGATATCTTGGTCGATGAGGACCCTGTTGCTATCGCCACATTGAAACAATGCAGGTTATGGAATTTCTACCACTGTCCTTTCATGAGGGCACAACCCAGGTTGTTGAATGCCTTGGTGGATTATTGGCACCCTGACGCAGAGAAGTTTATGCTCGAGGGCCAGTCATTGACTCCAACGACTGAGGACATTTACTTCTTGACTGGCCTCTCGAGGAGAGGGGAACCAGTCAACTTGTGTGCATTTACCCTCGGGCCTTACAACATCGCCGAGATGATCAGAATGCATTGCGAGGTCGGCACTGAGAAAGTAGGGTCTCAGGTGTCGATTCACAAAATCACCAACATATCACTGAAGGTGATAGTTTTGCTTATTGGGCGGATCACTAGATCTGTGGACTTACATCAGGCCTCTTGGGCACACATGTATTGTGCAATGCAGTGCCTAAATGCATGAGTATTCGACTGGAGCACGACCATGCTTGACTGCATGAAGATACAACTCACAAAGTGTCGAGGGTGGAGTAACAAAAACTTTGGGTTTGGTACCATTTTATTCTCATTCTTCTTTGAGAGGGTACCCAGCCTTAGTCCACAAGAGACAGTGTGGGGGCATGTGGCCTCCTTCCTAGCAGTGTGTAGATGGGAAACATTGTTTCCGCAACAGGGGGTTGGAAGGACCATAGAGGCCTGCGACGATAAATTTTTTGACTTGTGGAAACAGAAGATTCTAGTGATAGAGGACTACCCCTACGCTGGAATCAACTTTTCCAGGGATCCGGACATGCCCGTACGTCCTGGAGAAGAGAGAGGAGAGACAGGTACATGTGTTTTTAGAGTTTTTTAATTTTTAATTTATTTTTAATATATATAATTTTTACATGAATCAAAGTTTCTGACAACTATGTATTTGTTATGTACAGATGTGGGACCAATGTGTCCAACAGACTTTTCGAGGACTAGGCATCATCCTCGACCAGAGGCAGTACCAGCAGTAGTTGTCGGACCAGCAACAGTAGTAGAGGGACCTCCAGCCAGAGAGGCTAAGAGAGTTTTGAGATGGGTGGATCGGAACCTCACTACTCTCACTCATACAGTTCCCATGGCCGAGATCGAGGATCTCCCACCATCGATGCAACCTCACGTAGTTGGGGTGCCATAGACCTGGGTCCAACTCTTTTGGTGTTTGGAACACATCATTGTTCACTATGGCAGGGCCAACAAGCCCCGTTCTTAGCTAGGATGGACCACTTATGTGCTGAGGGCACTCTTTTGTATATTTTTTAGGGCATAAGACTCGTGATGGATACCGGATATTTATTTTTGAGGCATTCATGCCCACCGATGTACTTTGACACTTTTTGATATATATAAGACATATAAAATATGTATATATATATATATATATATACATATTTTATATGTCTTATGAATCACATTTCTTACAAATGTATGTACATGTGTATGTGTGTGCTTATTTTTATGTGTGTGTAATATGCCAATCTAATACTTGATTAGCTAGAGTATCTGTCATTTGATTTAATCTCATAGGAAGATGGATATACATAATGTAATCAAAGAAATGTTCTAAGAGATGTACCCTATGAAATCATCGGTGTAGAGTAGGATCGTAAATGCGGTAAACCCCATTTAACTGGGACACAACCAGCTGAGCATCTAAGTAGACTCGAAGGTGAGAGATACCATGCGACAAAGTGTCACGAAGCAACTCTATCACTGCATTGTACTCGGTGACATTGTTTGTGGCGTCACCTAGACATATACCTCCATAAGATAGAAATTGGCCTTGAGGCATGAAAATCACCCAAGCTGCGAAAGTAAGCCTCTGAGTGTGTCGACTAGCACCATCCATGAACCCAATGAACACCTCTGATTCACTTGACATATGTCACAGTGAAAAATATGACATAAATAAAGACACATCCATAAAACAAAAAGACAAAAAACTAACTGTATAAGAACTATACATATGTACAAGAAGTCACCCAGGTGACCAACCTACAAGTAATACTTCTAGGTAGAGCCCATTTCTAGGCTCCGCCAAAGAATTTCCCTCAAATTCAACCAAATGATAAGAAACTTTCTTTAAGACCTCCTTCACTATGAAAGGTTCGAACCACATGGGTTTGAACTTGCCTTCCCCTAGGGGATCCTTATCTTGGTCGTAGACTAGGACAAGGTCACCTTCGGAGAAAATCCAAGGACGAACAGACCGACCATATTGACACTTGACTTGTTTCTTATGAGCCTCGTTAGCTAAGGCTACATCATAGAACTTATCATCGAGATACTAGATATATAATAAGTGTTCCTCAAGCATTGAAGTGTCTGGCAATAACTCCACTTCCAACTTTAGAGATGGGATCTGGCACTCTATTGGCGACACTACTTCCATCTCGTAAACGAGTTGAAAAGGTTATAAACTGGTGGAAGTCTTTATAGATGTTCAGTAAGCCCACAATGTCGCGGGACTTATTCACATCTTCCACCTAAAAATTCGCTTGTGGGTAGTAGGGTGATGAATGCTCTTGCCTCAACCCAAGATTTGATGTTATCTTAGACATCATTTTGTTCTGAAAGTGACTACCAGGGTTAGTGAAAATCTCCTTCGGGATGCCAAGCCTTGCTACTATCTGGTTAAAGATAAAGAGAGTTGTTGTTTCTCCATCATTGTTAAATGTTGGCATAGCCTCGACCCACTTTGTGAAGTCGTCTACCGCTACATTGATATAACGATGCCCCATAGTTGAAGCTGGGTGCCATGTAGTATAATAAATCCCCCACTTGGTGAAGGGACCAACAACAATGTCCAGAAACATGGGAGAAGGATGTACCCTCATCTTCCGAGGGAAGATCTGACATGGGTGGCACCTCTTGACCGACTCAACACAATCCTTGATTAACGTAGGCCAAAATTAACCGTCTCATAGAATCTTTTAGGTTGTTGTCAACCTAGAAAAATGACCGCCACATGCTCCAGTGTCGCAATCGTTAAGAACGAGTTATGCTTCTTCATGAACAAGGCACCAGTGAAGGATGTAGTCTACACCTCAACGATACAAAGTGTCATCGAGTATGAGATAGTTTTGTGCCTGATGGCATATATGTCGATGCTCATCACGAGAAGTAGAGGTGGGGCACTAAAAAGTCTGGAGACAAACTAGTATATCTCCATATCAGGGGTCCGAAGATGAAATCAGAAAAAGATCTCCTTTGATCGGCAATTCTTCGGGCATAACATCACCTAATTCGACCAGAAGTTCTGAGATAAGTTCCATAAAGACCAGTGACATTTTGGATTTCACGAAAACAAAATCCAAGTCAAATTCTTGGAGGATAACAATCCATCTACTAATCTTTCTGCCAATTACACGTCGTGTCAACATGTATTGGAACGAATTCACAACGGCAATGATGGTGGTCTTGCGAAGAAGAATATAATGAAAGAACCATTGGACATCATGCACTTCTACCAACGCAAGCTTCTCAACATGGGAGTAGTTGAGTTCCGGTCCAACCAGGCCTCGGCTCAGGTAATAAATCACATGGTCTTCAAGCAGATCATCCTCTTGAACCAAGACCATACCGATGGTCGACTCTACATCAGCCAAGTACAATAAGAAATATTTATTATAATTGGGAGTTCGGAGCAGAGGGGCAGACATGAGGGCATGTTTCAACGCTTCGAAAGAGTGTTGAGCAGCTTTGTCCCAGTAGAAAGGGACTCCCTTTTTTAGTAAACGCATGAACCCTTTAGTGATCTCGACATAGTTTGCGATAAAACGTCGAAGGAAGTTCGCTTTTCCCTGTAATATTTGAATCCACTATTACATATAGGCTAAAAAATCGACGAACTATTATAACGATTGTGATAAAATCAATTTTTTTGTCGAAAAAAAATTTAAAAAATGAAATTTTAATGTTTTTTTTTTTTAATTAGTCCTGATAACGTCAGATTTCCGACGTGTTCTAAGGTTGTCAGAAGTACGACGCCCAGTTCTAACACTTTAATATAGCCATTTGTAGTTCAGCATAATGGTCATTGACTTCTAAATGGTCAACCTTAATTTAGGGTTATAGTCGTCAGAATTCCGACAATGACGAATCTATAAATTAGTTAATTCGAACCAAATTTTGACTAATTTGTTATAGTTGTGACATCTTTTATGTGTTATATCTCTGCTAATATTCGTTTTTATGTGAAGGTTTTCTTGTTGATTAAGAGATCGAACTGATCTTTGATCTACAGAGCTTAGTTTTGTGATCATTGTTCAAGGCATGCAAGAGGATTTTAGACTTTGAAGGTTAGTTAAATATTTTTTTTCTTTTGTCTCATTTAATATTTTATAACCTTATACGTTTATGTAGATTTTATGTCCTCTTTGAACATGCTAATTTTTCCATGCTTATATGTGACTTGATCTCTTGACCTAGTTCTATTATGTTGTTTGATTATGTTACTTGGTTATGGTGAAGCTTTGAAGCTTATGTGGTAAAATATATTGTATGGTTTGGTCTATTGCATTTCAAGAATTGAATAGATCTAGCACATCATCACTGGACTTTATAACATAATTGTCTCAATATTTTGGTTGTGGTGAAGAATGTGGAGATATTATGGACAAGGTGACGAGAGATGTTATTTCCCTTACGCTAAATGCGGGAGCACAAAAGTCAGAAGAATTTTAATACAAACAGTTGTAAGACATTGCAGAACCCATGGGCATGTTGAAGGTGGACCGAATGAATATCGTCCCTTGGTAAACTATATATTCATTATTATATCTTTATATTGATTGTATTTATAAAATTTTATATTGTTTCAATATTTCTTGTGCAGTACACTAATTTTGCATGACTGTTTGTAATTAAAAAGTCAGGCTGCCCCCCTAAGAGTCCGAATGTGCCAAGTACTAGCAGAAATGATGTTGTACTATAAGGTACCGAGGAATTTGGAGTGTCGAATATTGAAGATCAAGTTAATGATCCTATGGAAGAAGATGACAATAATAACAATATAGTTGAAGATGATGGGACAAATGAATTGATCCAAGACTTGTTCGCTCGACCGGACGAGGATGATGATGAGGACATTGGTGATCTTGATGTACCTCTGCTAGAGAAGGCAGAAAAACCACTTTATGAAGGTTGAAAAGAAAATCTTCTTTCTGCTACATTATTGTTGGTGAACTTAAAGGTTTTGAATGGTTTGTCAAACAGTTGTATGACACAGATCCTAAGGTATGTAATATGGTTCATCATCGCGTATACATAAAGGTTGATTTTTTTTGCTTGTTTTTAGTTTTAATTAATGTTTGAAATAAGAATTAAATATTTACAAATTCTAACATTGTTTACGCTAATTACTTTTTTTTTATGTCGTAGATTGTTAGGTGAATTTTTGTTACCATCGTCAAATATTTTACCTCGCACATACCGAGATTTAAATGCCATTATGAAAGAAATTGGAATGGAGTATCAAGCTATATATGCATGTCCCAATGATCATATTATATACTATGGACAGCATGCATCGAAAACAGAATGCCCACAATGTCATACCAGTAGATATCAAACCGATCAACTAACAAAAAAGGTGCCTCGTAAGGTTCTTCGTCATATTCCCATAATTCCACGTTTGCAATGACTGTTCCTGTGCGAAAGCATAGCATAGTTTATGGATTACCATGCACGTACTAGAAGTGGAGATGGTGTTCTTCGAATGCCTGCATATGGCTATGCATTTAAGGAAATTGAGGGAAAATGGCCAGTTTTTAAAGATGAACCTCGTAATGTTAGGCTTTCATTGGCCACTAACGGTGTTAATCCATTTGGGGAGCTCAAGTCTATTTACTTAATGTGGCCAATTTTGTTATCAACAATAACATTCCTCCTTGGATGTCAATAAAGAGGAAGCACATAATGTTGTCAATGATTGTTCCAAGTATGTAATGTTATCATTAATTTTCCGAATGTAAGATTTCATTTGTATTTCTTGTTGCATAATATCTTGTATTTATTTATTTACTTATATATGCACATCACGTTATTAATTATGTGTAATTTCAAACAATTAGGTAAGTACCAGGTTAAATATATGAATGTATATATCGAGCCTCTCATCGATGAGTTACTAAAGTTATGGGATGGTATCACTATGTATGACATTTGTAAACCAATAAGCCAGAAGGAATTTCAATTCCATGGAATACTTGTATGGACAATTCATGATGCCCCAGGACTAACACATTTTTGTGGTATGTAACAATCCATTGCACTTTAATTATAGTATATAATTATTTGAAGCTACCATCATGCATGTTTTTTTAAATAATCCCCTTCGTATAATTGACATAATTATTAATCCAACTTTTGCAGGTCTTCAAACAAAGGGTAGATTTGCATGTCCAGTTTGTGGTCCTAAGATCAAATCTTGGCATTCAAAAACTTTAGGGAAAGGAGGTGTTTGATGAGTATAGGAACTTCCTCTCTAAGAACCATAGGTATCATACTATTGAAAAAAATCTTTTCAATGGGAAAGAAGAGACTAGATTAAAACCAAGAAGAATGGCACCTCACCTATGGAATTTGGAATATAACAAAAGTCGTCGAGATGCTATATTGCAATTTGTTTATGTAATATTGTATATGTAATGTTATGAATTTTTATTTTATTGAATTTATTTTATGCTTCATCAATGTCATGAAGGTATTAACAATGGGCTCCCACGAGGAATGAAAAGTTATCCCTCTCAATTCATGAGGTTTCCCTACTATCAGGACCTAAAAATAGCTCATTTGTTTGATACAATGCATATTGGGAAGAATGTGACAGAAACATTATGGCAAATCATAGATGGTAGGAGGGATAAAGAAAAAGTCATCAAGATTTGTAGTGACATTCAGGAAGCCAATCATGCAATGCAAAGTGGGATCCAATCAAATAGTGACGAAGATCGAAATAGCCTTCCCTGGTTATTAATAGAGCAACAAAGAAATGATGTAAAAGAGGTCATTTGGAGAATAAAATTTCCTACGGGTTTTTCTTCAAATATAAATAATATCTTAACAAAGAAAAGTGAATTCGGTGGGGTAAAAACACATGATTGGCATACCTTCATTAAGGTAATTATATATATATATATATATATATATATATATATATATATATATATATATATATATATATATATAT
>ML781101.1:766265-789874 GCA_009831015.1 Picea engelmannii | reverse complement strand
GTAGGGTAATTAACACATGTAGGTAGAACCAAACATTTACAAGAGATGAGCATTCAATAGGTAGAATGAAACTTTAAACCAAGCCATAGTTAAGCAACCCATGGGTCAATTCGTAAACTTCAAGTAATTCCTAGAGGAAACCATAGTAATCTAGGACTTGAGCTAGGTGTAAACATAAGTAATGGCCAAGATGGGTCTTTAGAATTTCCCATGTAAGGAGCTCAAAATCACAACAAAGGTGTGCCCAGAATAAGGAAGAGGAAAACCTAGAAAAGGGTCGAGGATAGTTTTAAATAATTTCACAACAAGAAACACAGAGTATGGAAGAGATACACAATCCCAATTTTACCACAATAGTAACCCAAGCCAAAGCACAAGAAACCAATAATTCTCTAATTCAAATGCAATATCGATATGGGTTCCTACCTTAAACACATATACGAACAAGATATAGACCAAATGTGCCTCAAACCCCCAACTCCAACAACCCATAGAATCCAAACAAGTTTAGTGAGGAGTAACAAGACCATACTTGAGGCTTATTATTAATTGTGGCCTGCTTTTGTGTGGAGTTGTTGCTTTTTGTTGAACCAACTTGATATGTCACTTGGTCTCTCTACATCACAAATACAAGTTGATCAATCTGCCCCTTATAATACGAGTTGATCAATCTTCCATTTAAGAAGAATGCATATTTGTTGTTTGCCTTTTGTCATCCTTGTATCCTACACAATTATCATTACTAGAATTGAAAGGGGCATTCTTCTTAACTACTTGCTCATTCGATGGACTACAGGTACAACCAAACAGGTATTTGTCAGATTTGTCTTCGTTGATTTTTTGGACTACATTTTCTCATCAAAAAAACTTTTTCTTTCTTATATAGGATTTTTTGGCTCCGATTCAGTCGTCTCCTGCAGTAGATGTTGGTAGTAATCATGTTGCAAAGAGTACACCACAACATCCAACCAGCATGAGCCAACATATACCGACTAGGCTATTCAGCACTCCACTTGCGATTGATCCCAATCATACTCAGACTGGGTCCAAACCTATAGCTGTGGACCGTGAGCATGACATACCCCTTCAACCGAAGGTGGCAGAGCCACACGCAAGAGCTGGTGGCAGTACTGGCAGTGGTGACACTGTCAGTTCATTTCCTGGATCATCACGCATTACCAGCACGGGAACAATTTCATGCACTTTTTTGGTGAATGAGAAAGGAGTTCCAATAAAGACATTAAAAATTTTAATTGTTTTTAATTGTTTTAACCGTTTGTTGTTGTATATCTGAAGCATATATCATCTTATATATTATTATTTTCTAATTAATGATCATTTATTTTTACATGTAGGAAACAACTTGTTTTATAAACACTTGCATGACCAGTCGTTGGAAAATTTTGGTCCCACGTTACACACGAGGTGGAATTCTCAAAGTATTCACCTCAAAAAAGAAATCTTGGATTACCTTGAATGTATGTTTGGGGTAGATACCTTCAACAAAAGCGAGGTCTCCAAAGTGGTGGGCCTATATTTAAAATATATACATGACATGTATAGGGTTAACTTGCAAAAGAACCCTAGGTATGAGCGTCCACCCATTATTCCTAAGAGGGAATGGAAGGTGTTCATTGAGGATGCAAAGGAGAAGAGATTGAGAAAAGAAGGAAGAAATCCACCTGGTCCAGGAAGGTAAATTACAATTTGAATTCAATACTTTTAGCTTTCTTTATTTTTAAATACAATTGTGGTATATAACATACTTGAAATTTTTCATAGGTGTCCTGACACTTCAAAAGCCACCAAGGCAAGGGTTGAGAAACATGGCCAACACAGACTAGGCCAAGGTGGCTATTTGAAGTTATAGGCACGAATTGTAAGTAATCAAATATCTTAACAATATTATTAGTTATATCGCCTTCCAGGTTTCTGGTAATTCATGGGGCAACCAATAACAAAAATCAATACTCTTATGCAATGTAGGGGGAATATTTTGGTACCAAATCCACTACGGAAGACCTCCGGCTTGGTTACAAGTATGGATACCAAGCTGTTATTGATCACTGAAAAATCTTGGGACAGTCACCAAGATGCAGTGTGCATGAGATGGTATATTATAAAAATCTAACCACAATAACACAGTTTCATTACCTTTAAAATACATTCTACTTTGATATCGTCCAATAATTTTATATGTTGATTTTTTATTTATAGCAGGGGAGCAGCTATATTACTGATCCCATCAATAGTACTGCAGAACAGTTTGTTGATAATAGAGAGCAACCACAAGATGGTGCTTCCATGCAGCCCCATGAAAGTGAGGTGCAGCCTCCTGACAGTGAGGTGCAGCCTCCTGAAAGTGAGGTGCAACCTGATCCTAACATAACTGGGTCGATGCAGCCCCATGATGTTGTTGCACATGAGAGCCACAATGGTAATATGGTTGTATATTAATCATATATAACTTAATAATTTCGTATTTATGAATTTTGTGATTTAATTTTTTCTTTTTATTAATTCAATTATGATTGTCTACTTATAAATTTTTTGGTTTTAGTGGTAGAGTTGCATGACATACATCGAGATCCTCTAACAGAAGAGGAGCACGAGGTAGGTAAATTATTACATTCTAGTCGTATTTTTTCTTATTAATGAACTAAATCAATCGTATTCAATAACTTGCCCTATAAATTTAATATTTTTTGTCCCTGTAGGTGATGACCCACATCTGGTGCCTCAACGTCATGAGTACGTGACAAGGAATGCAATGTGTGCGAGAATGCAAGGACAATCAACAATAGAAGAGCACGCAGTAAAAGAAGATGGCATAGATATCGATGAAATACTTAGGAAATTAGCAACAAGTCGTGCAAAGAAAAAAAAAAAAACCTAGTACTGATGTATAATATTATAATACTGATCATTTATAATAAAAAAAAATTCACATATGCCTGTCAATATTAAGGTTTTGCATACCTTTTTTTTTGCTTTGCCTTTCAATGAGTTCTTGATAAATTTACTTTTCTGTGACATTTTTTGAATATTTTTAATGCATATTATCTAGTAGATAGTGTTATTTTGCTTTGCCTTTGACCATTTGACCCTTGGATTAGACTAGAAGGTATAAATCCCACATCAAAGTGTGGAAACCCCCTTTGTATGAGGATGACACCCCCACATTATCATTCAACCTTTTTGACAGAGAGATGACTCTTTATGTTGTTATCTTGTGATTGGTTAAGCCCCTCTTGTTGACTTGTATATTTTGGTCACCCTTATTGTGCCTAGGTTTCCCCTCTTTTGTGTTGGTCAAAACCTATCCTTGGTGTTGTCATCCTGTATCTGCCCCTCAGCAGCCTTGCCATGGCTACCTTGACCCTGTCGCAGCCTATCCTTGGCGCTGTCAGCCTGTAGTTACCCCTCGACAGCCTTGTTGTGGCTTCCTTGACCCTATCGCAGCCTATCCTTGGCACTACCGGCCTATAGTTGCCCCTCGGAAGCCTTTCTGTGGCTTCCTTGACCCTGTCGCAGCCTATCCTTGGCATTGTCAGCCTATATCTGTGTTGGCAGCCAATTCACTTTTTTCATTGTCTTATAAGCTGCCTACACCAATGTTTTGCAAACATCAATTTTTCGTCACAATTTTCAAATAAACGACACTTTTATTTTTGCGACATTTTCACATTTACCTTCGTTTTTGTTTTCATGACTGTAAGCATGAAAACTTGGCAATATGTTAAAATATTATGATTTTCAGCATCACCCCGCTCAACTATATATCTATGAAAAAACAAAACAAAATAAATTATTAAGAAGAGTTGTGGGAAGTTCTTGTAAACCCGTTGGGATGTTGAACAAGTCTGCTGGCAGTGGGTAAATGTATGCATGACGCCAAGACAACTTTGTCGGGGTACTGAACAGGCCCGCTGGCAGTGAAGCAATGTCGGGTATATGAAAATTTGCAAAGAAGAATCCTCTTTAATGTCCTTTATTCTAATCTAAAACTTCTTGGCAGGATACAGATGTCAGAGTGGGTTAAATGGCAACCCTGTCGAGGCTATGGACGCCTGCTGGTAGCAGTGGCTCTGTCAACAGTATTGGATATTTTATCTTTAATATCGTGACTTGCTGGTCTAAAGACTATTATCAATTCTCATTTTTTTAAAACACTGCTGGAATAGTTGGTTAGTGATGATGTTTGTACAATTTTCTGGTTGTTATTGTTGAGTTGGAATTATCTTTGTTATACTAATATGAATTTGTTCCCTTTGGCAGAGATAACTGCTTCTACCAGTGTGTCTCCATTGTTGGAAGCCAATTCACTTTTTTCATTGTCTTATAAGCTGCCTACACCAATGTTTTGCAAACATCAATTTTTTGTCGCAATTTTCAAATAAACGACACTTTTATTTTTGCGACATTTTCACATTTACCTTCGTTTTTGTTTTCACGACTGTAAGCGTGAAAACTTGGTCTTTTGTAATCGCATTAAAATCATTATTGAACTTCGTTATCCTTCTTGTTGATATGCCCATTTCACTTACATCTCACTTATCATTATGCAGTTGGCAAAACCTTTTGATCTGCACTCATTGGGCATTCGTTGACTGATTATGTATTTTCGTTTCATTAAATTGCGATGCATTGGCAATTGGATTTACATGTTATTTGATCAAATTACTTTGCACATTGGTTTCATAAGATATATAGGTGTTATGGTTAAACCCTTGATATATTTCATTTGATATGACACCTAGTTCCAAAACACATTGGCACATTGGTTAAACTCTTGATATGAATTGATACAATGCATTGGTCCAACAAAACATTGGTAATTATTTTCGATTGGTATGTTGGGTGTTTAAAACTATGGCATAACTTTGCTTGCGCACATTGATTAATACACTTACCATTGGTTTCATTGGTCGGGAAAATGACATGATTGTTAAACCATACAATAGTGGGTTGAACAGCTATAAGTGTCGGCGGTTGTACCATTGGCAATAACTATTATGCATGGCCAGAAATAAGATCCACACCTTCGCACGATGTCATTTATGCCTATCCCTTATCCCCGTTTCACCTCTATTAGCTCAGGTAACCCTTCATGCACTCTGCTCCTGTGTGTGCTATGCTCCAAACCCTGGGCTTACCGTCTGCTCGGCTCCATGGCACCAGTGGTGAGAATCGAGCCGAACGGTAGCCAAGCCTTGCTACTATTTGACAATGCCCGGAAAGACTTAGAGGATAACGGTTGGCTCACCTTTGTACAACGATTCGAAGGTTTTAATTTATTTGTTGCACAACAGTTCGCCCTGACTTTTGATGGCTGTAGAGCCAAGGTGGGTGACATTCAGTTGGAAATCAATGAGGAGTTTATTAGTTCTACTACAGGGTTACCATCCTCGGGCCAGCGTTGGTTTAAAAACTCTAAGGTCGAGGAGGTTCCATGGTCGCTACTGTTCGTCTCACGAAAGGTCACATCCTGTGATAGAGGTATGCCCATCTCCACGCTTAAACCATGATGGCATGATATTTTGATGGTGGTCAAAAAATTTGTGACCTGTGAGGGTCGATATGGACTCGTTTTTCTCTACCACCTGCATTTTTTAATGAATTTTATATGGTATCCATTGAATATGCCTTTCTATTTCCAGCGTAGCCTGTACAAAATGTCAAAAAGGTTTAAAAGGGAGAAGGTCAATAGTAGCCTGTTCCACCATGGACTAATTAAACTTATCATTGTTGATCACTTAAGTCTCCACGGTGATAACTGGCGAGCTTTTATCACTCGAAATGGTTTTGATGATACAGACCCTGTCCAGATTGACAAGCCTGTGGTTAATGAAACCAAGGTCGGGCCACCCGTGCCCTTCCATGTCCTATTGCCCTCTCCTAAACCCTCGGTCGACCCTGATTTTGACTTACCAGACATTATAACTAAGAAGGCTGAGGCTATAAAAAATCCTGTGAGCAAAAAGGCGAAGGCAAACCCTACTGTTGATGCCAGGGGTAAAAAAAACGCTTGGCTTATTTCGAGAATGGCTAGGAATAAGCCTAAACCTACTACTGAGCAGAAGCCTGTAGTCCTGAGTGAGGATTCAGACTCTGACATAGAACGCTTCCTAGCCAGTGAGTACCCTTACTCACAGGGTCTGTGCTCCGAGCCACCTTATGACTTCGTTTCGAGTCTTCCCCCTTGTCTAAGAAACAATCCCAGTTACCCAGGGATCAAACTATCTAACGAAACCCTCGGCAATTTAACCAAACCCTCACCTGCTTTTTCGAAGCCCGTACAGTCATCATGTGACCAATGTGATATGTGATTGGAACGATACTATATAGAAGTCCCCTTCTTACAGTCGAGGATCCAATCGTTGGAAAGCCAAGTTGCATTGTTGACCAGCCAAAGGGACAAGCTTCAAGCAACTGATAGGAAGCAGAAAACTACTGGTTCCATTATTTTTCGGAATGTTGAATCGGCTATAGTCGTTGTCAACTCCAAAATGTCATGATCAAGCCGTCTGCTCATCATACAGGTATGAATTTCGATATCATTTTCGTTTTTGTGAATTCCTCGGATTAATATAATGATGCGAGTTTGGTTTTCGAATAGTTATGTCTATCCTTTGAAATGGCTCTGTCATAATGTTGTTCATCCTGTACATTGTTTTCGCTTTGCTAAAAATAAATGGAGTTTTGATTTGGATACACGATTTTCTCATTCCCAGTTTAGCCACTGATAGATTTTTATCGGATTTGATTTTCTTTCAATTGGATTTGTTTTGTATCTAATCTGAACAAGAGGTTTTCATGCTAGATTTAGAATACGATCATGTTTTGATTTGATTTCGTTATGGTTAGTTTGTATGTTGTGATTGTCGAACGATTTCGTGAGTTTGGTTGTTACGATCTTTTAATATGCTGTGTCATATAATTTTCTAAATTGGGAATACAACTCTGATCATTCTTGATTTGGAAAGAATGACTCTGTTTTTATGGAAACAATACTCTCATTTAAGATTGTGCAAATAATATTCACGCCCAAATCATGGAACGGTTTTGATTCACGACGACGATGTTAAATCCCAGCTGTTCGATTCGCTTGATTAGATTGTTGTGTATCTTCAGTTAATATGATCGATTTTATGAGTTGTATTTGTATCAAAAATAGACTTGATTGCAGCTCTATTAATTTTAATTTTCAAACGAGTTTGTTAACTCAAACCGACTTATGTTATTTCTGTCAAATTCGTATGAGGAAATTCAGGTAATAGTCGTTTCAAAATGAATTCAATAAATGATTTTGTCTGCCCCAATTTGCAAAAGCAAACGATCGGACAACTCTTACGAACCCTGTTATCAATTGATTGATCTCATTATGATTTTGTTTGTGAACATTTACGCGCCAGTTTTGATTTTATTCGCTCGTGGCATGGATCGTTTGTTATGTCAATACAGTAATGTCGATTTGAAAATGATCTTGTCTAGATTCGATCATGTTTCCTGTTGATGAGGTAGCGTAACAATTGCCTATGATTTGTTTTAATTATATCGATTTCAATTTGATATGAAACGATTTCATTACTATTCATTACGATTTTGTTCACCCGATTATGTGGCAACAAACAAAACAGAGTATATGCATCTCTATAATCATTTGATTTTAGTTTTGTTTTGATCTTGAATTAGTATAACAATCTCGATTTGAATAATTCGTTTGTCTTTCAATTAGCTACTAGATACTTGTTAATAGTTGAATTTAATTCTTTAAAAGATTTGAATTGATTTTTATGTTGATTCTATGTCTGATTTAGACCAGCTACAGAATTGCAAGATTCTGTAGCTAGTCTATAGAATTAGATTTTTTATCATTTTATTAATAAAATACCCTTCTAACTTGTCCATTTTTTACCCTTTTCAGGTACATCCAAATTGTATTGGACATGCTGGACAGTCTAGGAGATATTTGTGTGTTTTAATTTTATTTTAGGTTCCTAGTTTAGTCAAACTTGGGATATCTTCCCAGATTTTATGTAAACTTTTTTGATAACTTCTACAGGGATGTTTTACCCTGTAGAAGATCTGTAAATACTTATTATTTTTGTAATAAGAGGATCCTCACTTGTGGAAGAACCAGGCTATGGATTTCTAATACAAACTGAGACAAGAGTTGATGTTTTGCTACAACTTTCGCTTTTCAATATATCAATATTTTGTTTCAAGTTTATGCATGTCATGTGCAGTTCATTATAGACTACTTTAGCTATCATAGTCTATTGCAAAATGATATGATTTAAATAATGTTGTATCCATATCTGATTTCTTTCAACACTTAAAAAATAAAGCAATTACTTTGTTCATTTAATGAATGACAGATTTCTCTTCTTCATCAATTGAATTATTTTGTATAAGTCTTTACATACAAATTTATCTAACTGTGGAGATTTATAAATCATAAGATTGTTGTTATTTTTATGTCTTGTTTGTCCTGTAATTATATTGGAAGAGCACTACAGCTTTCTGTTTACAAGGAGCACCTGGATAATTCGGTGGGGGTTTCCTCCCTCCGATCAACTAAGACAATCATCATACATAGGACAAACCTGGAGCGTTTCTCTAGGTCAGTTTGTTATTTATTTGATTGGTTAATTTTTTAGTATAATATTAGTAGTTTAGTTAGATATATGTTTAGTTAGATTTATAGTTAAAGTTAGTATATTAGTTGTTTAGTTTAGTTAGTTTCGTTTTATTTCTGTTTCATAAAATTATAAAATCAACAAAAATATCTCTCACTATCTTAGGGAAGAATACAAATGAGTTTTTCAGGTTTTATTTAAATCTATAAATTGTTAATATTGTATATTTTGTGAATAAGATTTATTTCTTTTAGTAGTTAGATAGTTAATTAGTTAGAGTTAGTATAGTATTAGTTAGTAGATTGTATATATAGAATAGTTAGTTTAGTTTATTAATTTGTTTTATTTCTTTTTAGTTAGATTAGTTTAGTTTGTTTTAATAGTTAGTTTTAGTTAGATTAGTTAATTTAGAGTGGTTTTTATTTTGTTTCTTAGGACCTTAGATCGGCTAACGGAGCCGCTAAACCCGTCAGGGTGGTTCATCCCAAACGGATTGGGTTATTAGACAACCCTAGACCGGTTCCACTTTTCTAGTTAACAGACGGTCAATTTCGCCCGTCAACAAATGGCACTAGAAGGAGGGCCTGAATTTAATTAATGGCACGAGGCGGTCGCAAGACTCCTCCACCACCTAATCTCTCACCTATAGTGACTAGAATCCATTCAAATGATAATATTCCCCTTCAAACAGCAACCACATCAACCAACGATCCACAGATCACAGTTGAGCCAGCAACCCCTAATCCTACAGGTGGTGAAATACAAGAGATTGTCCGTCAATCTCTTATAAAAACACATAGTGCCTTAGCCCGTTTGAGGCAACCAAACCGTCCGTGGGGCAAACCTTTGGATTTCTCTGATATCAGAGAACAATTAGGTGACACTAACCTCACTATGAATCCTTCAGATCCAAACCCAAATCCTGCTTCAGGAGGATCTGGGATACCTCCTTCACCACCTCCATCATCTCCTTCCTCTTCTAGAGGAGATTCCTCTGACGAAGGCAATTCCCCTTCTCAGCCTTCCACACCCACTACCCCAATGGAAAATCAGAACAACGTTGCTAGACCTTGGCTTGATCAGGATGTTGTAACTGTACCTGGAGCTTAGCATCCTTTACCTAAACACCCGGAGAAATGGCTTCCCAAGTTTGACACTGACTCAAAACAGATCGCTGAAGATCATATTAAAAAGTTTATGTTAGCCATAAGACTCCGCAATTTTGAACATGAAGACGTTGTTTGTAGGTTGTTCCCATATACTTTCGAGGGTAATGCATCCACATGGTACTTTTCCCAACAACCCCATACCATCGTGTCTTGGGAAAAGTTCAAGTCATGCTTTTTGGAAAAGTTCAGAGACGGTAAACCTCCGGAAGTCCTAGTCATGGATCTTTCTAGCTTAAGAATGAACCCAAAAGAAAAAGCTAAATACTTTAATCAAAGATTCTTAACTCTTAAAAACCGAATCCCTGTGGATTCTATGCCTACCGAGAGTCTTATAATAGCATACTACACTAAATCTTTGCATCAAATCATAGCTATTTGGGTTAAACGATCTAAGAAAGCTACGTTGTTAGAAGCCTTTGAGGAGGCCAGCCAGATTGAAAAAGATATACTAAGTCTTAAAGACTCTACTAGCAACAAAACAGAGACTAGTTCTTCTTCCAAAAAGAAGATCGAAATCCTCCCCAGACCCACTCCAAGTAAAACACAACCTGAAAGCTCGGATTTAGAAAACGTAACTAAAGTTGTACAAAAACTGTCAAATCAAGTTATAGACTTAAAAAGGTCGACCGAAGAAGCTTCCTCGAGAAAAGGGCCTTACAAACCCCCGTTCCGGAAGCCTTTTCCTACCAACCGACCTAACCCAACCACTGAAGGCCTTAATCTAGAAAGTCTGCAATGTGCCCTTCAAACAATTCTAGAAGCCCAAGATAACTTGATGCCTCCTGAGAACCCTGAGGAGGTAATTGAACAAGAAACAGTTCAAGAGGAAGAGTCTTCTCCAAACATTTTTGGACACTTCTCGGATAGCATCTTTCAAGATAACTTCGAGACAGTTCATCCTTATAATACCAGGAGTAAGACAACAAACAAACCTTCTACTGAAAACACTACAACTTCGCCTCCAAAGTAGTCTAAATCAGCTAAGACTAAACAGAATAATGTGAACCCCAACTTAGATTATGATGTAGTTTAATATCTTAAAAAGTTAAGGGCTAACATTTCTATTTATGAGTTATTGAAGTTTCCATTTCTGCTACAAAAAAAATTACAGAATATCTCGGAGAATGGAAAAAATGGTAATTCTAATGGTAACATGTTTATGTAGAACAAAGTTCCCCAGAAGACTTCCACTAAAAACAATATTGATCCTCAAGATAAAGGAAGCCTTCATGTAAGCAATGTAAATAATGTATATAAAGTACCCTTAGAAACTGCGATTAAAAAGCCACAAGCTACTACTCTTAGTACTCACAAAAATGTACCTCCATTCCTATTAACTTTCGAGATATTTAAWAGAAATGTGCACAATTGTATGGTAGACTCAGGAGCGTCATCCAATGTGATGCCATGGTCTGTATGCCAGAAGATTAACACAGAAGTTGAACCCTCTACTTTAAAAATCATACAACTTGATCGGACAAATGTTAAAGTTATAGGYGAACTAAAGAATGTACTTATTAGATTATCGCCTAATCCCAAGGTTCAACAAGTTATTGATATAATTGTTGTGGATATTCCAGAAGTGTATGGTCTATTTTTAAGYAGGGACTGGTCAGAACAACTACATGGTTATTTCGCGACAGATTGGTCCCATCTATGGCTTCCAGAAAACGACAAGCCTAATAAAATCAAAGTAAATCATGAGCACTACCTTAAGTTCACGGTCATAGATTTGAATGATCCCAACGAACCATATACACCTTCTGCTGATTCACCTGAAGTACAAGGGATGGACAGCTTCTTCCGCAATTTCATGGCCGAGGCTTCACCTATCACCAATCCAGAACAGAAGTCCGAGATTGTAGCATATATGCATCCAACAACTTCCACGCAAGGGTCCCATGTACCCAATGCAAATCAAATTTGGTATCTTTATTTCGACAGGTGAAAGTCCAAAGGAGGAGCTGGAGCAGGCTGCATCATTATTGATCCAGCAGGTAACAAAACATTGATGGTATGTAGGTTGGAATTTGAATGTACTAATAATACTGCAGAATATGAGGCTTTACTCCAAGGTCTCAGATTTATATAAATTTTCCGCTTTCAATATAAATTCTATTCCTAGATTGAATAACTCTGAAGAAGATTTATTAGCTAATGTAGCTTCTAAAATTCTTCCTATAGAAGGCTTGTCCCCAGACGCATTCTCCGTTGAGATGCTATTTCGGCCATCCGTCCCTGACAACATCACGAACTGGAGAGTATTTGACGACAATCAACAGATTATTACCTTTTTGCACATGGAAGAAACCTTTCAAGGCTCGATGATAGATGAACACACGCACGACAACAATTTGTGTGATTTCACAGTAATACCAGATCCGAGAACTCCTGAATCTTCATCGGATATTGTAAACTTGATCCCTAAATTTGTAGTTAGATTAGAGAAGTTTTATGATTTTCAAGATAAATTTAAAAATACGGTCAACTATAAAACCAATAGTTCCTCGTTATCTTATGAAAAAGTAAACTTAGGAACTAAGGACAATCCGCACTGCATTAATATAGGTTTGGGATATTCTCAACAAGAAAAAGCTGCATTTATTAAATTGCTCAAATAATTTAAAGATGTCTTTGTGTGGACGTATGATGACCTTAAAACTTTCGACCCTAACATCATACAACATGTCATCCCAATGAAGCCCCAAACCTTACCCTTTCAACAAAAATTAAGGAAAATGCACCCCAAGCTCAAACCGACCGTTCAAAAAGAATTGAATAAGCTCCTAAATGCTAAGATAATTTTTCCTGTTAGGCACACTCAATGGGTTTCTAACCTTGTCCCAGTCTGGAAGAAAAGTGGGGAAATCCGACTCTGCGTCGATTTCCGAAACCTTAATAGAGCATCTGATAAAGACAATTATCCTGTCCTGCCCATGGAACAGATCCTTCAACAGGTATCTGGTTCTGAGAGGCTATCCTTACTGGATGGTTTCTCAGGATACAACCAAGTCCTAATGTCTCCACCAAACCAACTTAAAACTACCTTCCGTACTCCGTGAGGCACTTATGCTTATCGCAAAATGCCCTTTGGATTGATTAATGCTGGAGCCACTTTCGAGAGAGAAATGGACATTGCTTTCTGAGGATTAATCAATCAATCCATCGTAGTTTACTTAGATGATGTCACTGTATTTTCTAAAAACAAAAACGATCATCTATCTCACTTACGAGCCATCCTACTGCAATGTCGTAAATATGGCATCTCCTTGAATCCCAAAAAATCCATCTTTGCAGTGGAACAGGGTAAACTCTTAGGATTCATCGTGTCTAGCGAAGGGATGATTATCGACCCCGAAAGGAATCAAGTCATCGCAAAACTCCCCCCTCCTACATCCAAAAAATCTATGCAGTCTTTCTTAGGCCAGATTAACTTCGTGAGGAGATTCGTCCCTAGTTTCTCCAAAATGGTCAAGCCTTTACATAATTTGATTAAGAAAGACACCCAATATCACTGGGGACCCCTAGAAAATCAAGCTTTTAATGCAATAAATAAGGCCCAAATAGACGCTCTGTCTCTCATGAGCCCAGATTTTTCTCAAGACTTTACACTCTACACTTTTGCTTCTGACCGTTCCTATGCCACTGTCTTAACCCAAAAGAATGCCGAGAACAATGAAGTACTCATTGCCTTTATTAGATCTTCTTTCAAAGGCGTTGAAATTAATTACCCAATGATAGATCGGCAAGCCTATGTTGTTTTTAAAGAAGTCAAGCACTTCTGGTCCTATCTTTTGAAGTCAAGGATGAAAGTCATTGTCCCCTACCCAGCCATGAGGAACCTATTAGTGCAGAAGGAACTAGGTGAAAAGAGGGCCAACTGGGTCACCTCCTTGCAGGAGTATGACTTAGAAATCACCCCAGCTCAGATAGTAAGAGGCCAAGGGTTATGCAAGTTAGTTTCTGATTCAGCAGCAGGACAGCAAGAAGAAAACGATATGTCAAACCCAGGACAATGCGATCAAAGTCTAATCTGTTGCACACAAAACCTTGTTAGTCCTTGGTACGACGATATAAGATTCTGTCTTGAACATGGGTCAGCCCCCCATCACCTGGACCCCGCTAAAAGAAGAGCGCTGAGATTAAAGTCTGCCTCCTTTCATCTGGTTAATGGTATCCTGTTTCATCATAATTTTGACGGTGTACTGATGCGCTGTCTTGAAAAAGACGAAGAAGAAAAATTCTTGCTAGAGTTGCATGCAGGAGAAGCTGGCGGTCATTTTGGTGGTGACACCACTGCTCATAAGGTTTTAAGAGCCGGTTATTACTGGCCCACACTTTTTAGAGATGACCATGCCTTGTGTCGTAAATGTATCATTTGTCAGAAAGCATCAGCGCGGTTACAAAAACCAGCCTTTCCTTTGCAGTCTGTTTTAGTAGATTCTCCTTTTCAGCAGTGGGGCCTTGATATCATAGGTCCAATCAATCCCCCATCCTCGCTACAGCACAAGTTTATTGTGACATCCATAGATTACTTTACCCGATGGTTTGAAGCTGCTGCGTTAAGAACCGTCAACACCAGTCAGGTAATTTCCTTTTTAAATTCAAATATTATTACTCGTTTCGGTATCCCTGACTGTTTAGTATTCGATAATGCTTCTTACTTCTCCTCTCTTGAGATGAGCGAGTTCGCTTTGGAAAAAGGAATTAAGCTGAAGTACTCTGCTAGCTATTACCCCCAGGGCAACGGATTAGCAGAATCCACAAACAAGAACTTAATCAAAATCATCAAGAGAATGGTGGTTGAAAATCACAAAAATTGGCACAATGCATTGTTAAATGCACTGTGGACTGATAGGGTAATGCCAAAAGCTGTTGTAGGTAACTCCCCCTTTTTTCTCGTTTATGGCAGAGAAGCAATTATGCCACCTCACATTCTTCTTCCTTCACTTCAGTTGTCACAGAAAGTCCAAGAAGAAAATTGTCCCCCTTTGGAAAACCGAATTAACGCTTTGATGAAGCTAGAAGAGGTAAGAGCCCAAGCTAAACATAAGTTGGATCAACATCAACTATTGGTTAAAAGCTGGTTTGATTCTAACTCTACTTCTGATAGGAATTTTGAAGAAGGTGATCTCGTCTTGAAGTGGGACAAACCACACGAGGGAAAGGGAGAGCACACAAAATTTCAAAATTTGTGGCTGGGACCGTTTTTAATTGCTGAAAAGTTGGGTCCCAGTTCTTTTCGATTGCAAAATCTTGAAGGGCAACTAGACACCTACCCGGTGAATGGCCAGGCTTGAAAAGATACTTTGCTTGATAACTACCCTTGTATATCATGTACATATTTTGCTTTTGTTTTCTTTTTCGTTTGCTTTTTGTTTTTTATTTGAATTTATCAATTTGTGTTTTTTGGAAATACACATATCTGTACACTGAGCTATTCAGACAAATACAATAGAAAATTCCTTCGTTAAAATAACTGCTAATAAAAAGGTATAAACATCAATGGTATATTTCTGAAATTTATATCTATGTTGGAAAAGTCTGTTGTTTGAAAGAAGATGATTGATTTCGATCTCTGAGTAAAGCTTGTCATGATCATCTATTATCTTTTTACGCTGTCCCTATTCCGTAAATGAATGACTCACAAGATGTCTCCCTGCCTTAGGAAGTTGTTTTTGTAAATAAAACATCTCTGGATCTAAATAAAGGACAGTCCTAACAAATTCTGATGAGGTCTAAAAAAATATGTTAAAATATTATGATTTTCAGCGTCACCTTGCTCAACTATATATCTATGAAAAAACAAAACAAAATAAATTATTAAGAAGAGCTGTGGGAAGTTCTTGTAAACCCACCGGGATGCTGAACAGGTCTCCTGGCAATGGGTAAATGCATGCATGATGCCAAGACAACTTCACCAGGGTACTGAACAGGCCCGCTGGCAGTGAAGCAATGTCGGGTATATGAAAATTTGCAAAGAAGAATCCTCTTTAATGTCCTTTATTCTGATCTAAAACTTCTTGGCAGGATACAGATGTCAGAGTGGGTTAAATGGAAACCCTGTCGAGGCTATGGACGCCTGCTGGAAGCAGTGGCTCTGTCAACAGTATTGGAGATTTTATCTTTAATATCGTGACTTGCAGGTCTTAAAACTGTTATCAATTCTCATTTTTTTAAAACACTGCTGGAATAGTTGGTTAATGATGATGTTTGTACAATTTTCTAGTTGTTATTGTTGAGTTGGAATTATCTTTGTTGTACTAATCTGAATTTGTTCCCTTTGGCAGAGATAACTGCTTCTACCAGTGTGTCGCCACTGTTGGCAGCCAATTCACTTTTTTCATTGTCTTATAAGCTGCCTACACCAATGTTTTGCAAACATCAATTTTTTGTCCCAATTTTCAAATAAACGACACTTTTATTTTTGTGACATTTGCACATTTACCTTCATTTTTGTTTTCAAGACTGTAAGCGTGAAAATTTGGTCTTTCGTAATCGCATTAAAATCATTATTGAACTTCGTTATCCTTCTTTTTGATATGCCCATTGCACTTACATCTCACTTATCATTATGCAGTTGGCAAAACCTTTTGATCTGCACTCATTGGGCATTCGTTGACTGATTATGTATTTTCGTTTCATTAAATTGCGATGCATTGGCAATTGGATTTACATGTTATTTGATCAAATTACTTTGCACATTGGTTTCATAAGATATATAGGTGTTATGGTTAAACCCTTGATATATTTCATTTGATATGACACCTAGTTCCAAAACGCATTGGCACATTGGTTAAACTCTTGATATGAATTGATACAACGCATTGGTCCAACAAAACATTGGTAATTAGTTTCGATTGGTATGTTGGGTGTTTAAAACTATGGCATAACTTTGCTTGCGCGCATTGATTAATACACTTACCATTGGTTTCATTGGTCGGGTAAATGACATGATTGTTAAACCATACAATAGTGGGTTGAACAGCTATAAGCGTCGACACTTGTACCATTGGCAATAACTATTATGCATGGCCAGAAATAAGCTCCACCACCTTCACACGATGTCATTTATGCCTATCCCTTATCCTCATTTCACCTCTGTTAGCTCGGGTAACCCTTTGTGCATTCTTCTCCTGTGTGTGCTATGCTCCAAACCCTGGGCTTACCGTGTGCTTGGCTCCATGGCACCAGTGGTGCGAATCGAGCTAAACGGTAGCCAAGCCTTGCTACTGTTCGACAATGCCCAGAAATATTAGAGGATAACTGTTGGCTCACCTTTGTACAGCGATTCGAGGGTTTTAATTTATTTGTTGCACAGCAGTTCACCCTGACTTTTGATGTTTGTAGAGCCAAGCTCGGTGACATTTAGTTGGAAATCAATGAGGAGTTTATTAGTTCTTCTACAGTGTTACCATCCTCAGGCCAGCGTTGGTTTAAAAACTCTAAGGTCGAGGAGGTTCCATGGCCGCTACTATTCGTCTCGCGAAAGGTCACATCTTGTGATAGAGGTATGCCCATATCCACGCTTAAACCACGATGGCATGATATTTTGATGGTGGTCAAACAATTCGTGACCTGTGAGGGTTGATATGGACTCGTTTTTCTCTACCACCTGCATTTGTTAATGAATTTTATAGGGTATCCATTGAATATGTGTTTCTATTTCCAGCGTAGCCTGTACAAAATGTCAAAAAGGTTTAAAAGGGAGAAGGTCGATAGTAGCCTGTTCCACCATGAACTAATTAAACTTATCATTGTTGATCAATTAAGTCTCCACGGTGATAGATGGCGAGATTTTATCGCTCAAAATGGTTATGATGATACAAACCCTGTCCATATTGACAAGCCTGTGGTTAATGAAACCAAGGTCAGGCCACCCGTGCCCTTCCATGTCCTACTGCCCTCTCCTAAACCCTCGGTTGACCCTGATTTTGACTTAACAGACGTTATAACTGAGAAGGTTGAGGCTATAAAAAATCCTGTGAGCAAAAAGGCCAAGGAAAACCCTACTGTTGATGCCAAGGGTAAAAAAAACGCTCGGCTTATTTCGAGAATGGCTAGGAATAATCTTAAACCTACTACTGAGCAGAAGCCCGTAGTCCTGAGTGAGGATTTAGACTGTGACATAGAACGCTTCCTAGCCAATGAGTACCCTTACTCACAGGGTCTGTTCTCTGAGCCACCTTATGACTTCGTTTCAAGTCTTCCCCCTTGTCTAAGAAAAAATCCCAGTTACCCAGGGATCAAACTACCTAACGAAACCCTCGGCAATTTAACCAAACCCTCACCTACTTTTTTTAAGCCCGGACAGTTGTCATGTGACCAATGTGATATGTGGTTGGAACGATACTATATAGACGTCCCCTTATTGCAGTCGAGGATCCAATCGATGGAAAGCCAAGTTGCAGTGTTGACCAACCAAAGGGACAAGATTCAAGCAACTGATAGGAAGCAAAAAACTACTGGTTCCATTGTTTTTTGGAATGTTGAATCGGCTACAGCCGTTGTCAACTCCAAAATGTCATGATCAAGGTGTCTGCTCATCATACAGATATGAATTTCGATATCATTTTTCATTTTTGTGAATTCCTCGGATTAATATAATGATGCGAGTTTGGTTTTCGAATAGCTCTGTCTATCCTTTGAAATGGCTCTATCATAATGTTGTTCATCCTGTACATTATTTTCGCCTTGCTAAAAATTAATGGAGTTTTGATTAGAATACACGATTTGCTCATTCCCAGTTTATCCACTGATAGATTTTTATCGGATTTGATTTGCTTTCAATTGGATTTGTTTTGTATCTAATCTGAACAAGAGGTTTTCATGCTAGATTTAGAATACGATCATGTTTTGATTTGATTTCGTTATGGTTAGTTTGTATGCTGTGATTGTCGAACGATTTCGTGAGTTTGGTTGTTACGATCTTTTAATATGCTGTGTCATATAATTTTCTAAATCAGGAATACAACTCTGATCGTTCCCGATTTGGAAAGAATGACTCTGTTTTTATGGAAACAATACTCTCATTTAAGCCTGTGCAAATAATATTCACGCCCAAATCATGGAACGATTTTGATTCACGATCACGATGTTAAATCCCAACTGTTCGATTCGCTTGATTAGATTGATGTGTATCTTCAGGCAGTATGATCAATTTTGTGAGTTGTATTCGTATCAAAAATAGACTTGATTGCAGCTCTGTTAATTTTAATTTTCAAATGAGTTTGTTAACTCAGACCGACTTATTTTATTTCTGTCAAATGCGTATGAGGAAAGTCGGGTAATAGTCGTTTCAAAATGAATTCAATAAATGATTTCGTGAATGATTTTGTCTGCCCCAATTTGCAAAAACAAACAATCGGACAACTCTTACGAACCCTATTATCAATTGATTGATCTCATTATGATTTCATTTGTGAACATTTACGCGCCAGTTTTGATTTTATTCGCTCGTGGCATGGATCATTTGTTATGTCAATACAGTAATGTCGATTTGAAAATGATCTTGTCTGGATTCGATCCTGTTTCATGTTGATGAGGAAGCATAATAATTGCCTATGATTTGTTTTAATTATATCGATTTCAATTCGATATGAAACGATTTCATTACTATTCATTACGATTATGTTCACCCGATTATGTGGCAACAAACGAAACAAAGTATATGCATCTCTATAATCATTTGATTTTAGTTTTGTTTTGATCTCGAATTAGTATAACAATCTCGATTTGAATAATTCATTTGTCTTTCAATTAGCTATTAGATACTTGTTAATAGTTGAATTTAATTCTTTAAAAGATTTGAATTGATTTTTATGATGATTCTGTGTCCGATTTAGACCAGCTACAGAATCACAAGATTCTGTAGCTAGTCTATAGAATTAGATTTTTTATCATTTTATTAATAAAATACCCTTCTAACTTGTCCATTTTTTACCATTTTCAGGTACATCCGAATTGTATTGGACATGCTGGACAGTCTAGGAGATATTTGTGTGTTTTAGTTTTATTTTAGGTTCCTAGTTTAGTCAGACTTGGGATATCTTCCCAGATTTTATGTAAATAGTTTTGATAACTTCTACAGAGATGTTTTACCCTGTAGAAGATATTTAAATACTTATTATTTTTGTAATAAGAGGATCCTCACTTGTGGAAGAACCAGGCTATGGATTTCTAATACAAACTGAGATAAGAGTTGATGTTTTGCTACAGCTTTCGCTTTTCAATATATCAATCTTTTGTTTCAAGTTTATGCATGTCATGTGCAGTTGATTATAGAAAATTTTAGCTATCATAGTCTATTGCAGAATGATATGACTTAAATAATGTGTTATCCATATCTGATTTCTTAATGAATGACAGATTTCTCTTCTTCATCAATTGAATTATTTTGTATAAGTCTTTGCATACAAATTTATCTAACTGTGGAGATTTATAAATCATAAGATTGTTGTTATTTTTATGTCTTGTTTGTCCTGTAATTATATTGGAAGAGCACTGCATCTTTCTGTTTACAAGGAGCGCCTGGATAATTCGGTGTGGGTTTCCTCCCTCCGATCAGCTAAGACAATCATCATACACAGGACAAACCTGGAGTGTTTCTCTAGGTCAGTTTATTATTTATTTGTTTGGTTAATTTGTTAGTATAATATTAGTAATTTAGATAGATATATGTTTAGTTAGATTTGTAGTTAAAGTTAGTATATTAGTTGTTTAGTTTAGTTAGTTCTGTTTTATTTCTGTTTCATAAAATTATAAAATCAACAAAAATATCTCTCATTGTCTTAGGGCAGAATACAAATGAGTTTTTCAGGTTTTATTTAAATCTGTAAATCGTTAATATTGTATATTTTGTGAATAAGATTTATTTCTTTTACTAGTTAGATAGTTAATTAGTTAGAGTTAGTATAGTATTAGTTAGTAGATTGTATATATAGAATAGTTAGTTTAGTTTATTAGTTTGTTTTATTTCTTTTTAGTTAGATTAGTTTAGTTTGTTTTAATAGTTAGTTTTAGTTAGATTAGTTAATTTAGAGTAGTTTTTCTTTTGTTTCTTAGGACCTTAGATCGGCTAACGGAGCCGCTAAACCCGTCAGGGTGGTTCATCCCAAACGGATTGGGTTATTAGACAACCTCGGACCGGTTCCACTCTTCCAGTTGACGGACGGTCAATTTCGCCCATCAACAAGTTGCCCCTCGGTAGCCTTGACCCTACCGCAACCTATCCTTGGCGCTGTCAGCCTGTAGCTGCCCCTTGACAGCCTTGTCATGGCTGCCTTGACCATGCCACAGCCTATCCTTGGCACTGTCAACCTGTAGTTTCCCCTCGGCGGCCTTGTTGTGGCTTCCTTGACCCTCTCACATCCTATCCTTGGCACTGTCAGCCTGTAGCTGCCCCTCAGCAGCCTTGACCCTACCGCAGTCTATCCTTGGCACTGTAAGCCTATAGTTTCCCCTCGAAAGCCTTGTCATGGTTGCCTTGACCCTGCTGCAGCCTAACCTTGGTGTTGTTAGCCTATAGTTGCCCCTCGGCAGCCTTGTCATGGCTACCTTGTCCCTGCCGCAGTCTATCCTTGGCATTGTCAGCCTGTAGCTACTCCTCAGCAGCCTTGACCCTGCTACAGAATATCCTTGGCGTTGTTAGCCTATAGCTACCCCTTGGTAGCCTTGTCGTGGCTGCCTTGACCCTGTTGCAGCCTAACCTTGGCACTGTCAACTTGCCTCTGCCTCTTGTGACCTCTATTGTACCTCTATGTTGTGTGGCGTGCCTCAAGGAAGGCTTCTATCACCCTCCATAGTTTGCCTAATGTGTTAAGATAAAGGTGATCTGTTATCGTGCAGTTTGTAGTTTAGGTCATAGACTAGAGGATAAGGGTCAAACTGGCATAAAAGGGACCTACCCCACCCAATGTCACCACAATGGGGAGGTCCTTTCTATTTAAGGTGGCTAAGCCGAAGGGAGACGTCCCTGGCAATCTAGGGTTTGAAAGGAAAAGGCTCAAGGATTAAGGTTAGTTTCCCCTTCACATATTACCGCCCAGAAGATAGTCAAGTAAAGAATAACCACAAAAAGGGCACATGCTTGCGAGACAAGACAACAATGAAACTAGTACATGCAATAATGGTTAATACTTCATAAATCAATGACTATCAAAATTTAATGTATATGGGCATATACAGCAGTAAATATTGACGAAGTCAATGTTTGCAATAATGACAATGGAAATATAATCTTACTCGTCAATAAACACTAGAATAATATAGCATCTAATGAAAAAGATCAATTCTTGAATTAAATCAATGCATTAAATGTCATTAGTTGCTCATATACAATAGTTTGATGCATCAATATCCTAGGGATGATGTCAGCTTCCTTTAGGGTTAGTATGATTATGAAATATAACAGACAAAGAAGGTCAATGTTTTGCTAATTAGCCAATGAAAATCATCAATTTATCAATGTCTATCACAAGATGACCAAGCCAACAATATTTTCTATCAACAAAATCTCAATAAAGGCATAATGTCATCATTTATTACTGAGTTAGAGGGTTTGTTGCGTCTGGTATGACATTAGGCCTAGTTAGTTGTGTTAGGGTTAGTTAGGGTTTCAAAAATTGAAAGTTTGAAAGATGAATTTGCACAACCAGCTCAATGTTGGAAAGAATACCAGTGCCTTAGGGTAATATGGAGTCAAAAGTAAGGGCAAAATCTCAGGAGGATTAAAATTTAAAGAATAGAAGGTTAGGTTCTATGTTGTTGCAATGGTAGGTCCCTAGAATCAAAACCCTAAGGGAAGGAGGCTCATTCTGGTGTTGCTTACGCAAGGCCTCATGCTCCTTCCTCTTTCTCTAAATGCTCTTGGCAAAATGGCTAGCTTCAAAGTACATATCTAAGGGAGAAAAGTGTTGCAGGAGCAAGGCTTTTCAAACCTTAGAAGGTTAAAACCCTAGGTGTAGAATTAAGTAGTCCTAGGATGTCTCCTCTCTTCAACCTATACTTTAATGCTAACTCAGATAAGGGAGGATAAGTGTAGCAACGGCTAGGCTATATCTTCCTTTATCAATGGCTAAAATTGTTTCTCAAGCATGGGGACATCTAGCAATGACCAACTAGTGTGCTTGCTACCTAGGGTTTTAAGATTCAGCAATATAATAGAAATATAATAGCAAATGTATGAAATTAAGCCTACAACCATTCAATTAAGAAGTTTTGCATGAAAAACTCACTTACATATCATGAAGAATGCATAATCAAACCCTAGTTGTAAACCTTCCATGAGAGAAACACCATAAATGCCAAGAGAAATCCTCCAATGAGAGTTGCGCCTCACTTCCAACACCAAAAATACCAAGACAAATGCTAAAAGATAATCTCTCATAAGAGAGTGAGTTGTCTTATGTTTAAAATGAGGAGAAACGTCCTCTATGTATACCAATCCATGACCTTTGAATTAAAATTTAGGTCATTAAAACAGCCGACAAGGCTGACTATAAAATTTACACTGTTTTTACATTAAATGCTAGAAAAATGTCATAGTATGAGCAAAAAGAGGGACGTCAAGCCCTTCTGAGGGAGACGTTGGCCCTTTTTGGGCAAATACAACATCGAGAAACCAAACGTTGGCCCTTCTAGGGATCCTCCAAGATGCCACACATTCCAAATGACCTCAGCACACTGCCACATGCTCCAGACAATGTCCAGCTCTCCCACGTGACATCCTGTCCATCAAAGGAAAAACGTTCCATCTGCAGTGGGTGATTCCCCCTAGGCCAGACTCTACCAAAGTGTC
>ML781101.1:654046-750561 GCA_009831015.1 Picea engelmannii | reverse complement strand
GCCTGTCTGCCTACAGCTCGTCCCACCATAAGGCTGCATGTCCTTTCAATTTAGTGACAGCATGCCTCACCTTCTTGTCCTCTTCGATATCCTCATAATCGAAGTAGGTGTCGAGTGCTCAGATCCAATCCAGTAACTCTTCTGCATCCAGGATTCCCTCGTAAGTTGGAATGTCCATCCTCACCTTTGCACTCATCCTGGCGATAGCCTTGATTAATCACTCATTGGCTACATCTTCTGCTGCAACTCCACCTTGCGGTACAACATCAACTTCGCCTTCGGAGTCACTTAGATCTCCTGTATCTGCTGTACGCCTTTGAGCTGCTTCCATATCTTCCATTCTAGCACAAAGATTTTGTATTTCCCTCTCCATTTCTATATTATGTCCATGACTGCTTCTTTCCCTGGACAATTCCCTCTCCTTCTCTGGATCGAGTGATTGCCTACCTCTTCTCAGTGGCATTACGTCTTCTCTTCCTCTCTACTAAAGAAAACAGAGAAATCTTGGCTCTGATACCACTTGACGCAGCCTGCCCCTCCGTGAGCAGCCGCTTCCACCAGGACCTTCTCTCAACCCAGGCCCGAAGAGTTACAAGCTCTTCCAACTCCCCTCTAGAGTTACCCACAGTAAAATCCTTCGGGGATTTCCCCTTCGGAACTCGATAGATCGCGATTTGGGGATTCGCGGTTCATGCGAACACGATTCACCTACAGCTCCAACCCCCGAACCCCGATAGTCAACAGTCAACGCTTTCGTGCATCGGGGATTTCCCTATCGGGAAATCGGCAATGGTAATGTTATGGTTCACTTACACTGCAAAACGCCGAACCCCGAACTCTGATGACACCTGTACTCCACCAGATATTATGGTCCCACTTTTCCACGTCACTCCTCCATTCGTGCGATCGGGGATCGCGGAATCGCAATTTCAACTATCCGGGTCCTTTGTATTTGAAAACCCCGAACACCGAAACCCCGATTCTCCAGATTCGTGCCACCTGTCCTTGTCACAATCAACGGCCCCGATAAATTCGGGAAATCGCGACTCGCGATTTCGTAAGGTATAAACTCTTACCTCGCCAACCTCCGAACGCTGAACCCTGATGGGCGTTGGGTCTTACCTCCTGCGCTAAAGGACTAAACCTCGCACAGCTTCCCCATGATCCTGCGATCACTGGGATTTCGCAAACCTCCCCGACGATTCAAGTCGTCGATTCTCTTCCTCTTGAGGAATATTTCCTGGGTGTATTCTCACCATGTCGAGAATGAACTATCCCTCCTAAGCTTGATGTCCCAGACTCCTTCTGAGGCCTTCCGCACGCGTTTTACGTGCTCGACTTCCAACAGCTCTCAAAGTGTCGAAGTCATCCAGACCCTGCGCATCCACAGAGACAGCAGTCCCTACCTTCCTTTGCTCGGACTCCCTGCTGAGGCTTCGACCTTGACCTGCACTTCACCTGCACGCCCTGTCAACCCAATTCAACTTCTGGGTGAGCGAGAATGAGAGTTTAATTGTAGAGCCTCCTCGACACACTCTATGCAGAGGAATTCAACTGCACTCTATGCAGGAATCTCCTGGCTCAAACAGAGAAACAATTGAAACTTATTTCCTCATTCTCTCAGGTTTTGAACCTGCCATGCAATAACATATGCAGCATATAGAAGAAAGGCATAAAAAGAAGCAAGTATGCAACAGCATAATATCAACAACACACAGAAAACAAACACAGCCATGGAATTGAATCAAAGTCTTTCTTCTATTAATTCAATCTGTACATGGGTGTTCTTCACAAGTTCTCTGCTTGCTCTTTCCTTTAGAATGCAGGAATGATAATACAATGATACAAAGGAGGGTGCCTATATTCCGTTTTCCCTCTCGAAATCAAAACTGTCTAATCTACAGTTAATTCCTATCTAACGGCATTAAAACTAGTAAATGCCTTCCTATCTATAATATAATACAAGTGCACCCGGCTTTGAATGCCTTCATTTAAATGGCGGCGCAACAACTTTCCAAGTATTTCAAAAATATATGTGCTAGCGCTGTCTAGCTGTATGTTCTTTACTCCACGCGCTGGCTCGCTTGATGAAGTGTGGATGCTCCTGCATCATACTCCTCAGCTCAAAAGGTTTCATGGGCTCCTGTCCATGAGCTCCTACACGGTGTGCCCATGCTTTTGTATCACTGCCTCTGTTTCCCAGCTGGCATCCTCCACTGGGTGATTTTTTCATTTCACCAGGTACTCAAAATATTGCTTTCTCCTGGTCTTCCTTCCAACTCTTTTATCCAGTATGCACTCCATCTTAGGCTTCTATGCAACTGGCAATACAAGTGCGCCCGGCTTTGAATGCCTTCATTTAAATGGCGGCGCAACAACTTTCCAAGTATTTCAAAAATATATGTGTTGGCGCTGTCCAGCTGTATGTTCTTTACTCCACACACTGGCTCACTTGATGAAGTGTGGATGCTCCTGCATCACTAATGTTTAAAAATAAGCACACACTAGAAATATTCCTATGAGATAAACCAAGCAAACCACTATCTAGTTGGAAGAACAGTTAGGCCATCCAAAACTAGAGCAACTTACCGGTGCAAGTGCAACTCGAACACAAAAGCACCCTCTGGGTATACTTTGCAAAGCGTGGCCCAACGTCTACCCTAGGTACCGCGGTATACCCCCGCAATCAGCTATGTAAGTCTCTAGAATAAAGGAAACTAAGTTTACAGCTCGTGAACAGTCACCAAGCAGGTACAGTCGACAGTCGATTGGACCGCAATGAGCAGGGTATCAAGCCCAAAACCTATAGAAGGTATCGAAAGCAAGTGGTCAAGAAGAAAACTGAGGACCTCGAATGGATTCGAGATCCATGAATCTCTGTAGGCAAATGCAACCGACAGTATCCCATGACAAGTCATCTATATGTGTTCCCCACTACGCTTGGTCCGGCTTTGGAGGAGTTATCTCTACTACCTTTTCGCATGCAACCTCGTCTTTAGCCCCTGTGTTAGAGTGGGGTCCCAGATAACTTTCACGTTTACTAGAATTTTTACACTCCCTAGCTCTGACTCCAATGTTTGTTTATAAGCCTTGAAGAGTTTCCTCTCCAACCTAATTCAAGGCTCTAGCCTAGACTAGTTGACTGACCCTACAAACATAAAGTCTAGTTGATTTTAAATTAGCGTTAATTTGAAATGGCTTGTTTTAAGTGAAGGAAATGGAAATGAAACTAGTGGTGTGTTTTGAGAGATGAAGAAGGATAAATAAACGAAAATGAAAGCAAAATTACTTCTAGTTAACAATAAAGATTTGCAGCTAACTCTTTAACCAACTTTTCATAACTATTTTTTTCTAAGATCTTTTAAAGGAAAACCTAAAACAAAATTTCGCTCGACTACGAGCTACTTAATTTTATAAGCAATCAATAAAGAACTTAAGAAAAGAACTATTTTTCCTAACAAGAAAAATAACTAACCCAACTACTTAACCAAACTAAGAAAAGACAAATCTTTTTTCTTTCTTTTTTTCTCAAATGCTTCAAACAAGAAAACTCGAAATAAATATTTTTTTTTTCTTTAAAGCAAATGAAAGGGGAAGAAGTGAAAAACAAGACAAGGTTGAGACTGACCTCTGGCCCACTATGGATCGCGAGGAGTCACTAAAGACACCGAACAGGCTGATAAAAAAAAACTCAAAGACTCACCTAAAACCCTTTCGAAGTTAACACAAGAAATCTTTAAAAAGATAAGAAAACTGGCATCTAACCCAGGCTACAACTTTAAAAACAGAGATACTTGACTCTATCAAGAAACCATGAGAAGTGAAACTTCAATCAGGGAAGAGATTGAATCCTTGACACAGGTACGCTACTGATGCTTAAGCAGCCTGTGTGTGTACGTGGGATGTCTATAAAGCAGGGCATGTATGTACGTGGGATGTCTATAAAGAATGGCATGTATGTACACGTGCAGACCCACAGTAGGGTGTGTACACCTCTGTAACTTCTCAAAAAAAGAAAACAAATAGGTAGATTGACAGAGCAAGGAGAACTGGTATGGTACCAATAGGTGACTAGAATCCCTTAAAGACTCAACAAACTCAGAGAAACTCAAAAGGTAAAAAAACCAATCAAACACCCAAAAAATCCCCTAAAACCCTAGAGGCTTCCCCGTATGGTCGCCAGTTCTGCTAGTAGGAAAAACCCCCCTATGGACTACACTAGGGTTTAGAATGTAGGCAAAGCACAACTGTCTAAAAGTATCCTACTTTTCTAACTACCCCAAACATATCCCATACTTATGCATGAAAAACAAAGTGAGAAGGATCATGTAATTGTACCTTTTACTCTGCGTCCGGTGTCTATCCTCTCATGCTTGATAGCTCCACTGACTACAAGCCTCCTCCCAGGGATAACCTGCATTCACAAATGGATAAATAGGAAACTAAATCCATGCATCTCATATATAAATCATGGGTTAGATGTTAGAATAAAGCATAAATCAGATACAAACATTTGACACATCATATTTCGGGAGAGGAAAAGTATTTCTTTTATTGATATCACAATGTTTACTTACAACAAGGTCAATGACTGCTCCATGAATCTAGTCTAGGCTCCTCTTCACCAAGCTACAACTGTGCCTCTGCGTATCTTTCTCCTTTCAAACTTCTTCTAGGGAAATGGAATAGGCTTATGATGGAGTAAAAAGGGAAAAATGGGAAATTTTGAGGCAAATCTCACAAGGTCGCTGCAATTTCTTGGGGCAAGGAGGGGATGTGAAACGGGCAAAGTTTCACTATTCTTATGCTTAGATTAGGAATGACACCCCAACACCTCCTTTTATATGAAAAAAGGATGGTTATTCGTTTGGGTGATGGGATATAGGCGGTAGATTAGTTGGGAAACTATCAAATAGCTCGTAATCTCAACGAATTACTTGCAACTTTTTAATTTTTGCAACTTTTGCGAGTATACGCAGGTTCTAGTGGTGCATCTAGCATACGTACGTGGGTTGTAGTGGTGCAACAAGCATACATACGCGGGCAGTAAGGGTGTAGGGTGCATACATCTTCAAAAATAGTGTTTTTAAGAAGAGCAACTCAGTGATGGCTTGGAAAAAATAGAAAGTAAGATGGCTTGATGCCAAGTATCCATGTGCAAAGCAATTTAGGGTTATAACAACTTCCTATGAGGAGTCATATGAAAGGATGCACCAGATTCGACAAACCATGCCTCATGATCTACATTTTTTCTTGAATAATCCAAGTACACATCCCCTCCTTCATTTGTGGAGGTTTTTGCTTCTGTAGAAGGAGCATCATCATATCCCTTCCCTCTCTCAACACTTTTGGATCTACAAAGTTTCTTGTAATACCCTTCTTTTCCACATCTCCAGCATACCTTTAAAAATTGTCCAAGAGATTTAGATCTTCCTCTAGATTTAGATCTCCCACTTGAGGATTCATTTTTATTTCTTTCCTAGGAGAGTCCTCTTACAAATAAGGAATATGTGCTCTGTCCTTCCATGTTTTTTTATCCTCATCTCCTCTGACAAAAAGGATGGGACCACATCATCGTAGCTTAAAGTAGTTTCATTTATTCCTATGGTTGCAACCAGACTATCCCACAAGTTTGGTAAAGAGAAAAATAAACTGATACATGTATCTTCATCGAAAATATTAATATCAATAAACAATAACTGACTTACCGTAGTATTGAAGGCATTCAGATGCTCTATCACCGAGTCACCATATTTCATCCTCGGGTTGTACAACTTCTTCTACAGGAACATTTTGTTTACTAGGGACTCAGACTAATACAAATCCCTTAACATATCCCATAATTCCTTGGTTGTATCTTCCCCTAACCCATCCAGTAATATTGAATCTGTGAGACACAACATCATTGTGCTCTTTGACTTCTGATCCAACTTTTTCTAGTCTTTTATTGACATTCCCATAGTTGCAATGTCTAGATCCACAACAATCCATTGATGTTTGTTTACCAAAAGATATTTCATCTTGAGCTTCCACAACTCAAAACTTTACCCATTAAATTTTTCGATCTCTATTTTTTAACTACTCGTTATTTCTTTTCACCACAAGAATCGATATTGCAGAGCTCCCACTAGGCCACTATAACAAGGTTTATCACATACCCGAGCCAAACCCTTAGCCACAAAGGCATCCTCCTGAAGACAATAATTTTTATGATACCAAATATAAGTTTTAAATGTTTTATAGTAATACAATGCACACACAAATTATTAAAAAACAGAAAATAACTCAATTGCAATCACACATATACATAGAGATTTTCCCTGAAAACCCAAACTGGAAAAACCAACAACGCATTTAGAGTTTCACCTCTAATTCTTATTCATCATCATCCAACTTTATTATTTACAATACAATATATATAGGATCTCGAGGAATCCAAAACCCCTAATCCATTGACCCATATTAGACTACAACCTGAATTCCTTAAATGGAATTAGAAAACCATGGGCTCAAATACCATGAACCACTAAACTTGCAAAGGAAAAAAACACCCCTGCCAAAGGAAAAAAGACGCCCAAACAATTGGCAAATAAACCCTCAAAAAAGTTTCTCAAAGGCTCCGCCCCTAAAATCCCCAATAAGGGGACCTACAGTCATGTAAAGAATATAACACATAACCATTGCCCATCTCACTACATAGGCATATCATATGCACTATAAATTATATTAAATACTTCTCTTAGTTGATGGTGAAGAAATGATCATAATCGTAGCGCCACTTACCACTCTAATTATGACCCTCTTTGGTTATAGTCACAACACATAAGGAATCAAGTTTGGATGACATGGAATCAATTTTGTGTTTCGTTCTCACTCGAGAAGTGCCCCATTGAAAGTTAAATTTTGACTTGGTCAAATCACAAATACAAGGACATTTTGACTCGATCATCCTTTAATAAAAAATTGTCTTTCTATTTATACTAAAATTTATTCAAATGAGATGAATGGATCGATGCTTATACTAAGATTTATTTCCTTGTGTATTATGCATTAATCAATGCACATAATAAAATGACTAAAATGGCTATATAAGTTATTGAAATGCACTTGACATTCCATTTTTGTAGGAAATAAAATAGAAGGACAATTGCAATATTTTCCTATGTGTTTTTCTATGCAATCCCTATCAAATATTTTTATGTGTTTCCTTTTGTAATCTTGTACCAATTCTTTGAATAATATTTTCAGTGGACTTGAGTTCTAACTCAACAAGGATGATGATTCATGGTTTTAGTAGCTTGACAACATTGGCGATTCATTAACAATGTAGATATACTATGGTCACGGATCATCATCGTTATTGGGATGGAACTCAAGACCACTGGCAACACTGCTTTGCATTGTTGGCAATGATTCCCATAGGGAAGAATTCCAAAAAAGTGGGACAATGTTGTTTACCAAAATGTGCCCCCTATGATTGATATATCGATATTAGGGACATCGTTTTTACTACATGGGGATCGAATATCGATGTTTTAGGCATCATTACAATTCTCTTTGTGTCAAATTGGACAATACATTCATGAATGGACTTTATAGGTGTTTAACATCAGTTTAATGACCTTTCAGCATGTCATTAAATTGATGTTTTAGGCACAAACCTATCCTCAAATAGACATCCATAGATATGGATAAACCAACGTTATTAATTTGAGATGTTGTTATAACGATGTTTACAAAACGATGTCAAATTCAAAGCAAATTAAAGTAGGGTGATTTGCTTGAAAGGCCGGATTTTGACATGTAAACATCAAAACAATGTCATATTAATGTCATTTCTGAACCCAAATGTAGTAGTGTAGGGACATATGAGTTGTATGCATATTGATTCATGTGTAATGTGTGTGGGTCATTAAGAAGAATGCCTTGATTGTAACATTAACACAACTAGAAATTATGCCAATGGTTCAAGATAATGGATAATAACACTATGGATATAAATGAGAAATTCAACCCAATCATAATAACATTATGGAGGATCAAATGGGTAATTGAAATCATGGTAGAAATGATTTCCCAATTTTAGGGAAAATACACATAATTAGTAATGTGTTATCTCCCAGTAATCCAATCAATGGCTAGTGAATGAATTAGACATTGGTTTCTAGCATAGTGATTAATAACTAAGGTTAGAAAGGGAAGCTTCATCATCTCCATGGATCCAATTCGGATAGTGTCTTCTATAGTAACAAAACTGGCCCCTTTTCCCTCCTCGACTATCCTTTTACCATCACTCTCTAAGGTAGGTCAATGGTCTATCAATGGAAAAAAAATCCATTATGGAAGGTGAAAGAATCATAATTTCACCCCCTCTCCGATGGAGTTGACATGGAAGTTGCACTCAAGTTTTGTTGAAAATTTTATTCCTCATTTGTCCTTTGAAATCACTCCTACATGCATTCCAATCGTTTGCTTCCATTTGGTCACCTTATCGATGCCCTTCATTAAATTCGGTTAATTGAGATTTACTTCGGTTGGTCAACTACTTTCCACCACATGCAATATTTTCACTTTGATGAGTTTCACTTCTCTTATTTTGCTTAGTCAATTCCTTCGTTTAATCCAATTAGAACCCTATTGACTTATTTTTCTTTTTAACTTGATCATTTTGATTTTTGTTACATTTTCTTTCTTCCCTTGCCATTTCTCAATCCTTCATTCTTTACCAAGACAAGCCATTTATTTTAGTCGATGGATCCGTTTTAGATCACTAGGGATGGAAAGTGTGGGGAGGATACACTTGGGGTCTTGGGATCATTAGTAATAATGAATTTGAGGCTCTCACAAAAATTCTAGGGGATTAAGCTTATGAGTATCAACACAAATGATTATGTGAGCATACTAGGCAATTTTGACATGGTTATTTGAGTATTGATAAAGGGTCGAGAACCATCCTCTCCAAGAATGCCTAGCATAATATAATGGATCACACCTTTGCTTATCTGATTTTAAGAATTGGCCTACTTCTACGTGAAACATACCCTCAATGACAACATTGGTGTCATGAAAAAAATTGGTGTGTTAAGGCCAAAGGTTGAATGATGGGTCAAAAGTGGTTGAAGAGATCCATTCCCCAATATAATGATTACAATTTATAAACTCAAATTAAGGGAAGTCCTCTCAACATAATTCCTTTCCATCTTGAGAAACTTCCAACTAACAAATTAGTGGACTCCCCTATCGTCACACCTCCACGGAGATCCTATTATCAATGCTGAGGAGACTTAGTATAATTGAATTCACCCATCGATCATGCAAATAATAGTGCTTGTTGTTGGATTCAAAGTTTTCTTTTAATGAAGTTTGATGGATTTAACATTGATGGGGATGCACAAGATTCATCTCTTCTCGTTTTCTTATGCTCCATGATTTTATCTCCACTATCTTCAATCTCTCTCGGTGGGACTTCTAGAACAATGGTAGAGTTGGTTTTCCTATGTCTATTATGGCATATTGTTGTCGTTTTTGTTTTCTATGGATGACAATATGTGTGGCATGCATTTGGAGGTGAAGAAATGAACAAATGAAATCAACTCATTCCATGGGCTCTAACCAAGGAGGCCCCAGACATGAATAAATGTAGCGTACATTTTAAATTGTAGTAATAGGGGCATCAAAAAACTAGTCATTAATTTAAGTTTGAGTATGGTAAACACATCCTCAAGCTTCAGAATTGAGAATAAGATTCTTTGTGTTTTATTTTCACTCCTTAATTGTGATATCTAAGGATAGTGATTTGGATGGATGTCGGTGGCCTCCCACCTATTCCAACTGGCTCATTTTGGCAGTTTTCTAGTTCAGGAATTCTTTCCTAGTTTTCGGCTCCCTGACTTCCGAGGTCGTTTTGAGGCCCTAAACAACGTTTTTAGGGCTCGCCATAGTCAATAAGTATATGGCTCACCGTAGGAAACATGTGTATTCCTCGGATAGAACTTTTCAATGGGCTATCGTGCGCCTAAAACGGAGACCATATGCAAAAGTTACGACCCCGGGAAGTTGATGTACTAACTTACCCAAATGGGACCCACATGACTTTTGGCGCTTCATCTCCTAGGGTTAGGTTTTTGGATGTCTAGGGTTTTTGACATTCATGTTTATTGTAAAAAGGCCTTGAGATCCTCATTGTAATCATATTCTTGTGAATGAGTGCAGTTGTCACATCTCTTCTCATAGATAAGTCGCCACCATTCTAGCAAGCTTGTTTTCCACTGCATTTTACAGTTTCATCTTATTTCCTTATTGAATGGAAACCAGTTTTATTGTATATCTGTTATTCTTTGTTAAGCATCTTTTGATAATAATATGTATTCATTTTGTTCTACTCATAAAATCCGGATCAGTTAGGATCCACATTCATTGGTCTATCAGACTTACTTGTAAGCGTGAACAAGAATTGTGAACATTCCACCCCATTGATGCACAATCGTCCTAGTAGACTTGCAATATTACATAGATAAAACACTATTTATTTTGTTTTTTTGGTTTATTTTCATGTTTGGGGTGAATTTGAGCAGTGGAGGTCTTTGAGGGTCCATGAAATGGAGGGTTAATGACATAAACAAAGGACAAGTGTTGATGTTATATACATTTCAAATATTTTAGGGAGGTAAAAATGAAAAGCATCCCAAGATCCCTATTTACATGAATTAGGATTCTTCAATAGTTGGTAACGATTGACATTCTAGACCATTTCAAATCTTTTGGGAAAGTCAGAAATGAAAGTACCCAAGAAAAATTGAAATTAATCATATGAGGATGCATGGTGGTGTGTTAGGATGTATAGGGTAAGTATTTCAATAAATTGCACGAGATCTTGAAGATGCTCTTCTTTTTCTCTAGCTCCTATGCAATCTGCTTCTTGAGGCGCAATAATACTCTCCTCAATACGATGTTCTCTCCCTGATCACACTTTTTTTAATTAACCTCTTCATCCATTATTCATTCTACCATTTTAGCAACATGATCTCTTGCATCTTTTCTTCTTTCTTCACTCTACTTATATGGACACTCATTCACTCAATTTCCATGGGCTCAACATCGAAAATAGATTCCACCAAATCTTCCACCTCTGCCTCTACCTTTTGATGAGCCTCTTCCTCTATTAGCATCATGTCTTCTTCCAATAGGATGATCTACAATGTTGGAATTAACCTCATCTTCACCTCTCTTCTCTCTTGGATGTCCTCTTCTAGCCATTTCACTTCTTCTCTCCAACTTTTGTTGCTTCCTGGCCAATTTCTCCTCCACTAACAAGGCTAATGGATAATACTTTTCTACTAAGAAAAACTTCAACACAATAAATTCATCTTAGAAAAAAAATACCAAACCATTTACATACCTTAGTATAGATTCAGGACTCTCTTCATTCTAGCCCGACCGAATGGTCATTTTTTAGAATTCTTCAATATACTCCTTTGTTAACATCTCAATCTGCTTCAAGCTCTGCAATATTCTCAACAAATTCAAAAGAAATATGTAGGAAGGAATGTACCTTTAACTTTTACACCATTATGTCCCAACTATTGATCTTCTTCTTCCTCTTTTGTTGTCTATCCAATTGAAAGTTGTCCCACCATAATGATGCATGACTCCTCTACTTCATGCATAAAAAATTTACCCTCCAAGGGTTTTCAATAAGGTCAAACTTGAAGTATTTGCATCTTTTATCTAACCAATCAATTCTTTAGGGTTCGAACTTTCACCATAGAGAGGGAAATCAAATCTAGTTCTACATCCCAAACTTGTTATCACTCTTTCCATTCTCTCTTTGGGTACATATTTATTTAGGCTCTCCCTCATAGCATCCATTTCTCCTTCATATTCACTTTGATCATTCATTTCTAATTCAATCCCTCTTCTCTAGAATAGATATATGGAATCCAACCTTGTTGACATCACTCTCAATGTTTCTACAACATCTTTAGTGACATCTACATTCTTTGGGGTCTCTTGCAACCTATTTTGACTCAAACACCTCTTTTGTTTTATATTCTCCAAAGTCACACAACTCGTAATACAACCATACCCAACCATTGCACTCTTTCTAGATTTTCCTTCACACAAAGGATTATCCATCTATGATAACAAATGACATGGATATTGGACCTCCAAATCAAATTTCACACAACAACAACGACAAGAAGCAAATATGGAAATAAAATTAATAATAAAAAATCACACACAACACATTATGCTATACCTTATAGGGATTAAACACCTCTCAAACTCATTACAACACACAAGCTCACATTTATACATCACAACCAAGAGCCGCTAACTCTAATATGCTTATTTCTTATAGAGGCCAAAATCTTCTATTCATCTTTAGATTTACAATTTATACAAGAGTTTGGAAACACAATCAGTGTAACAAAACCAATTGATCTTCTTAGTAATGGAATTGCTTCCATTCAGTGTAACAAAACCAATTGATCTTCTTAGTAATGGAATTGCTTCCATTGTTATGGTATTTGAACCACCAACAGTTAAGTTACTTATATGGAAATGACATGGATGCACATTAGATGGTTGGAGCTAGTGACAGGTGCCCAAGGGTTAAGCTTGAATGTGTCCCTTCAATTCTTTGGCCCCACTACCCATGACACTTGTCAATAATCCATTGGCATGAGATTGGATTAGTGTAACATGTTCAAGGTGATCTACCGGTAAGGTGAGGGACCACCCTTTATAGAAGAATGTTTGTTTTCCTTTCCTTACCCTCACATGACTAAGTCATAGACTAGTGATGCAAAGGGAGATATGCAAGAAGTTATCCCCTCTTTCAGTGAGCCTTTCTGAGTGAATTTTGGGCCTCAAAATTTGTTGAACAAATTTTTTTACCACTTCACAATGTAGAACTTTCTTCAAGATTTCTAAAGCACTTTACTTTGCAATTCTAAGCTAGAGTGGAGGAGATAGGTCCTTGGCAAGTTATGACTCCCTTGACCCTTGTAGCAAGAAAGAAAGTGTATCCATTGCTCTAAATGACTTATTCCAAAAGATGGAGTATGCGAGGAGGGTAAGAAACAAAAAAAAAAATACCCTCAAAGAGATCAAATCTAAACCCTTGGTCATACAAAGCTTAATGGTGTGAAATCTAAAAATAGTAAGAAATGAAAACCTTAAAGTGATAATCATATAAAAAGTAAAATTAGGATTGCTAGGCTTTGATACCAATCTAGTTATGCTTAATACCAACAAAGAAAAATGACACTTACACTCAAGAAGGAACAAGATAACCATAAAGAATAGCACAGTTAGTTCAGCATTTTCTGTGGTTCAGCCCTTTCTGTTTCTGTGGTTCAGCCCTTTCTGTTGAGGCATAATGCCTAAGCAATGTGGTTGGCAATTAATACCATCCTCCAATAAGCAATGTGGTGGCAATTAATACCATCGTCCAATGAGGAAAAGCGGGAAATCTATGAGAACCTAACAAGACAGCAAATACCGATTTTTTACCAGAAAAATATGAAATTTAATGTCTTTTTTTTACATAGTAAATACTAATTTAAAAAATATATATATATATATATGAAATATAATGTCTTTATTCTTTAAAAAAAAAAATATGAAATTTAATGTTTTCCTCTGGATTTGAACCTATAACCTCTTAAGAGGAAACATATGTTCTTAACCATTAGGCCCACTAAAACTAAAAAAGATTTATATATATTTTTTTATAAAAAAAATCAAATCTGCAATTAAAAAAACATGCAACAGTTTTTGTACCACATATTTACTTGAATTTTGCATACCATATCAATGTGGGAATATTTTTTCATAATTGGAATATATCCCCAATCAGACATCCATCACCATTATAAGTTTTCGTGAAGATCAGCTCTATCATTCAGAGATCATATCGAGATTTGTTATCCATCAATCAATATTCAAAAAAACGAAGGAAATTCCTTGTGTTACAATCCCTCTGAGCAGGCTCTATCAGCGAAATGATAAACTGTATCAGTCCTTTGTAATACAGAAGTAATGTATCCAGTATTTATGTATTACAAGGCGACTTAAAGCAAAATGGCGAGCATGTTATAATCAACAGAAATTCTTACCGGACAGAGGATTCAAACATGATTATGGGCTTTGCCGAATTAATCCCTTAATCACTCTCAGGAAATTAATCCGAATAGTGCAATCTGGTCCTCCATATATATACAAAACTTCATGAATGAGCAGCACTAACCAATTCATGGAGATTCATGGGCTGGCAAATGTTGGCATACTTGCTGAGCCATAGATTGTCTGCTATGATGGCATTAACAGCGTCCGTGGGATGGTATTCGTCCCACCAGGCGTAGCTGGACGCATTGTTACAGGCCATTTCTGGACTGATGCACATAAGCCAACCTCCGTATTTTCCTAGTCCACAGCAAGAATGGAGCACATTATCGAAACCTGCACAGCAACACGAATGTGGATGAATATTCAGCCCATCTAATCCTATTAATTGAGATATTTTTTTATTTTTTTTTGAGAAACCGCCCAACTGAGGGTGATCACATAGGATTTATTTCCAGAAATCACTGTTTGATGTTTTAGAAAAAAAAAATTGGGCAGTTTTACACATTTGACTAATGCCACTCAATGTAAATTAGTATGGCTAGTAACAGAAACAGTCAGCTTGAGCTTGAGGATTGAATTCACTTCCATATCGCTTATAAAAATTTCAAAACGCTTAACTATTAAAATTAACTTACTGAAACTGGCTGACCACCAAAATTGAGTGACAAACTAATATCAATTTAATTGGATATCAGATCTTTTACCCTGGGTATTTGCTTCTTAATCTTTAACAAGGTATGTATATTTTTCTTTTAAAATTTTAAGAAGGTATACATATCCTATTATTCTGGATTTGAACTTTTTAAGAAAAAACACACATATATTATTAATCATTAAATTTAGTCGAACCAAAAAATATCTATAAATCTATAAACAAACACATCATCTAACATAACTCATAAAATATCCTTCAAATAAAAAAAAAATTGCCAATATCCTCCAAATAAAAAAGAAGAATTGTGATGAACTTCCACCACCATTTTATAAATCCAAAATAATTGTCATAAACTTCCACCAATCTATAAGCCCAATCATCAAATGTTACAGAAAATATTGCTTACCATAACGCTGAGGATTGTGGAGAATATCCATGATTCCATCATATATGTCGCAGAAAACTATATTCGCATCAGGAAGCTTTGCGTTGAGCTGGCGCACCATATATTTCATTGCAAAATTGTACTCGAGAATCATGTTATTTACTTCATCGATGCATTCGCCATAGACACTGTTACTTTCCCATAAGAACCGCGGAGCACATCCAAGAGGCCCCATTCCGATGCACACCATTTTCCTCGCATTAAGGTTGTATAAATGCTGCAGTATATATATAAGAAAAAAAAAAGCATATACAAGATACTCAAAATATAAGCATTTTATTTTACATAAAGATTTATTATAATATAAAACATATTGGAAAACAAATATCTATATATCTAAAATAAGCAATACCGGCATTAAAATAAGCAAGACAGAAGCATCATGAAGAATGGAATTTGTTAACAAGATTAGTAGATTTTATAGCTGCCTTTCACATTCAAAGAAATTAGTGCATTGTAAGTTAGATACATCAAGGTGAAATATTTTTTATTTAAATAAATAATTTATAAAAAATATATATACATAAATTTTAGATTCTTATGTTAATGTATAAGTTTTATAAATTTTAGTTCATCAAATAATGTTTTAATATTTTTAATGTATAAATTATGGTAATAACATGTGTTCAAAAAAAATTAGGATATTAAATCCAGTCATTGAATAATCAAAATTTTTATTATCAGATTCATCATCAAGATAATAATCAAGAAATCAAGGTCAGCAGCTCCTCTCTGTATCTTAATTCTTAGTTTTTACAGAAGCCCGATTTCAACACAAACTTCCCTTCTGTATACAGATGTGATTAGGGTTTGAAGATTTTTATGGTGAGAATAGTTATTAAGTTCGCTACGAAAATCATTCAAATGGTTTCCTTTAATTTTAAGAAAAAGTAATCATATAAAAAAATATAAAAAAATCCTTTTATAAATCTTTTTGAAATAACCGGCCAGATCCATAGATGACTTATTGCATTCATTCAAATGGTTTCTTTTTCATTTAAATAAAATTAATCGATAAAATTCTTTTTATAAATCTTTTTAAATAACCAGCGACATCCATAAATGGATTTCTTTTTTCATTTGAATAAAACTAATTATAAAAAATATATATATGTAAATTCTTTTATAAATCTTTTGAAATATCAATAAAACATATGAAACATTCTTTTTTTAATAACTGCAAAATCCATAAATAATATAACATTTTTTCATACATACATAGGCCCTGAGCAATTACAACAAAAATAACATAACATATGAAATAAAGTTAAATAATTGTTAATAACTAAATATTAGAATAGTATAAAAAAAAACATTATCAAAACATCTTAATAAAATCATCAAAAGCGTGAATGGAATGATTTATTATTAATATAAGTGAATTGAATAATTTATTGCTGATATCAGTGCATTTTTTATTAATTCCATGTTAACAAAAACCTGACTCTAATCCCTATACTAAACTCAGTAATCATATTAACAAATACCCAATTGAAAGAGTAAATACCAAAACATATGCATCCTATTCTTTCAACTGAGAAAATATATATATATATATATATATATATATATATATATATATATATATATATATTAATTACCTGCAATTCGTTACTGATGGTGTCGATGAGTAGCTGGTTGAATTTCCATGGAGAATCAATGGATCGAACTCCAGAGACATTGCGCAGGTAGAAATGAATATAGTCGTTGCTGCCAATGGAAACGTATATCAGAGACTCCGATATTATGTCCTTCGCCGCCTTTTCACCTAGGAATAAGGCCATTGTCTGGAACGTATCTGAGGCTTGTTGGATCTGTTGCGTTAGGGATATGTGCTGCCCCTGCAAATTAACGACCCCATTATCAGACTCCAAACGCTAACCCTGGACCAAACAAGAAGATATAAAAGAACAGGAATTATCTGCGAAAATGGAGATCCTCGAACAAGAAGATATAAAAGAACAGGAAGTTCCTATGAAAATTTGGATTCGAGGATTTGAGTTAACCAGATCAGAACCGCTGTTAATCAAAACTCCTGCCCCTGCAGAAGCGAAATTAACCCCCTGCAACATGTGTTGGTAGATTCCTCCCAATCCAAGATACGTGGGAATAAATGGCAGCCCCATGAGAACCGCTGTGGGATTCAAAACAAATCAATCATTCAGCCCAAACCTATCTAACATTCAGCCCAAACGTGCCCTGAGAATTAGTGAATTTTCAAGATTCAAGCAAGAAACCAAAGATTAAAGGGCATTTTCCTGAACGAACCTAGGTAGTCGATTGTGAGCCGGCCGTTGCAGAATCTGCCTGTTGGTAAGTGGGTATCAAAATCTCTTCCGTATGGAGGATTATTAGCTCTGGCAAACGTTCCAAGATAATTATTATTTCCAGCATCTACCGTAGAATCCCCAAAAATAAAGAACGCAGGAACCGAGGGATAGGATTCGTTAATTCCTTGAGACGCCGGTGCTTCAGCGGCTGCCGGTGCACTACTGATCGTTTCTTCCCTCCTCTGTGCAATATTGTCCTCGGCCGGGCTTACGCTGGAAAGCTCAGGGTCGAATCCCATTGCTTCTTCTTCTTCGGCTGTATCGGCGAGGACGGCGGAGCAGAGAGCAATAGCAGGATTGTCTGAAACGTCTAATTCTTGCGGAGGTCCCGGGGATCGAAGCCATGACGTGGGATCAAGAGCGCCGTGTAGCATAGGAATAGGAAGAAGGCAAGCTATAATGGCAAAGATGAAGAAGAACAGCCTGGGGGATCTGGGTTTTAGACCAGAGGATGGCCTCATGATTCCGATTAATTGCTTGCAGAGTGTTTCTCCTGGCGCTTGTGCATCATGGCCGGTTGGGTTTTATAGTAGAAGGCAAACCCGCTCAAATTTCAATTCGGCCACTCGACAAAATATTAAAAAGATATGTTTACTTATTTTTTAAAATAAATTGAAATTTAAAAAAATATAAATAAACTTAAGTTATGTTTACTTATTTTTTAAAATAAATTGAAATTTTAAAAAATATAAATAAACGTAAGTTCACCGCAAGCGAGGACTGGAATTTGAAAATCATTTTACTTATCACTTCAACAATTTTGACAAAATGAGAAGAGGTATTTTATTTTTTTATTTTCAAATGGAAAATTAAAAAACATTATAATGTTTATTAGGTATTATAATGTTTATTAGGTATGGAAAAAAAATTTAATGTTTAAATTCTATCATTATAATCAAAGAAAAGTGAAATACATTATAGGCATATAAATGAAATCAAAGAAAAGTGAAATACATTATAGGCATATAAATGAAATTTTAAGATGGTTTGGATTATTATTATTGGAATTTAGTTATGTAATTTTTGTCAAAATTACAATTTAGATAGATAAAATAGTTTTGTTATTTTTAATGTAAAAAATTGGAATGATTTTAATTTCATTTTAATTGTGTAATCTTAATATTTAGTATCTGTATTTTTATTAATTTAAAATTATTTTAACTATTAAATTTTATACGATTTAATATATGTAATTTTATTAATTTAAAATTATTTTAACTATTAAATTTTGTACGATTTAATATATGTAATTTTATTAATTTAAAATCATTTTTACTATTAAATTTTATACGGTTTCTTAGACTAGTTTCCCAATACATGTTGGGAAACAAAAAATGATTAATATTAAATTTAAGTTAAAATAACTTATAGTCTTTTATATTATTTGAGAGGCAAAAACAGAGCAAATTCATAAAACATTTTGCCTATTACATCAAATAGTATAAATTTAATCAGATGCAAGTCTATTGCAAGCTAATAATAAGATTATAGTATTGGTTGATAATCTCAATATTAATAATAGAATTATAGTATTGAATAATAATTATAAGTAGTTTTTAATTATTCTTATATAAAAGAGATTATGCTTGTGTCTCGGAGGGATTTGATTTATGCTGGTGTCTCCGAGGGATTTGATCCTTCTTTGTATTTGATAGATTTAGAGTGAATATGAATTTACAAATTTATAGTAGTATTGATTATAGTTTATTTAGAATTTTTTAAGAATTTTAAATCATTTTAAAATTTAAATTTGTTATTTTTATAAAAAAATTATCACAGGGTGTTTGATTAAATAAAAATAAAGAAAATTATAAGTTTTTATCTCAGAGTGTTTGACTAAATGAAAATAAAGAAAATTATATATATATATATATATATATATATATAATTTTCTTTATTTTTATCTCATGGTGTTTGACTAAATGAAAATAAAGAAAATTATATATATATATATATATATTCACTAAAATAAAAATATTTTAATGAAAATGAAGCTGTTAATGATGATTACTCAGATCTTAAGAAAAATGGCAAAAAACTTTTTTAAATTTGCATAATTTCAATAAAATAATAAATTAGGAATATATATATATATATATATATATATATATATATATATAAAAGAATAAGATTGGAGAAGCTTTATTAAGTCTCCATAATTTTGATGAAATAGCATATTAAAAAGGTAAATATTGTTCATATATTTTAAAATTGATATTTAATGTATCCATAAAATAAAATATAAAAATTATTTTTAATCATCTTTTTTTTTTTTTTTTATAAAATGAAAAAATATTTAAAATTTATTTAATCTATATTTTACTATAAAAAATTTATTATAAATTTTATAAATGTTCACTTTCATTTTAAGAATAATATTATAAAAAAATAATAACTAAAAATTTAATATAACATTTCCATCCAAAGTTGACTTTGTAATATCATTGAATCATTGGGGATCTATGCGACTTAATGGTTCCTAGCATTTTTGGGAGTGGCGTTGGAGGTAGTACAGGTGTTTGATGGTTGGATAAAGGACTAGTTTAGGGCTAAAACCTTTATAGCAGATGACCTAGTATACTTTAGGTGTGATGTCATGTGATGTGTCGGTTATAGCAGATGGCTTGGCATATGATCAATGGTGGAGCTAGGGAGGCCTACTTAAATCCAACGAGGTGTATAGGGAAGAGCTACGACGGTACAGGCAATCTAAAGTACCGGATGATGCGAGGGTTTGTAAGAATGAGGCAGAGCTGGAGGCCCGACTCTCGAAAGGGACAGATGGTGAAGTATCCAACAGAGCTATGGATGTTGGAATTAGGGAGGTCATAAATGAAATATTTGCTCAGGAAGCGGAAAGGGGAGGTATGTTGGGAGCATTACCACCTAACCTACCATTGTTTTTCTCGGCGAAGGAGTCAGAGGGAGGCCAATTCGGTAAGGTAACAGTGGATGGAGAGGGAAGGTCGATTAACGCACGAGGAAAACGGGGGGTGGTTGTTGGACCTTTAGCTAGTGATGCAGGAAGGTTCCCTCAGTGCAGACCTGGGGTTGTTAGGTCTACAGAGGAGGAGCGGGAGTTAGGGAAGGTAAGCTTTTTCAGGGCATGGTGGATGAGTCCGGGAGGGAGGATTATGTGGTGGTTGAAGTTTTAACCAGTAGTTAGAAGGAGGTGAACCTATGAGCGAATGTAAAGGCTTGGAGAGTGAAGAAGACAAAGCCAAAGGTAACCCTTGGTCGGGATGTCGGGATGCAAGAAGTTGGTATGTATTCTTTACGGGGGCTTGTAGGTAGGTTTGTGTATTGGGTTATGGGGGCTAGGGAGATACTCAGGTGGGTAGCGGATACTTGGGGCACTGTGTTGGGATACTCACCAGACATTTTCATCCTGACTAGAGGATGGTTCTGTTTCATTTTTAACTCCCTGGAGGATGCGAAGGTGGTATTAAACAAGGTTTGGGTGGTGAATAAATACAACCTCATGTTAAAACATTGGCATTGTGCATTCAATCCGGAGAAAGAGGTCATCCGCTACAGAAATTTGTGGGTTTTACTGCATGGTTGCTCACTTACAATCTGGAACTTGGAGGCTTTTAAGGAGATTGGAAACGCGCTCAGGAAATGCTTATATGATAATTCCAAATTATTGTCTGGCTCTGATAGACAAATGGGGAAATTGCTAGTGGAAACCGACCTATTTGAAGGGTTATTGGCTGAGATAGAAATTGAGTGGCATGGAACAGTGATCCAGCAGAGGCTAGATTATATGGGGGTTCCTTTCAGATTTTCAAAGAGTAAGGAGAAGGGACACCTGTGGCATCAATGTTGTGGGGATAGTAAGAAACTGGCACAAGGGTTGTTTGTTGTGTTCAGCGAAACAGAAGCAGTTGAAACGAACTTGACAACAGCATAATGGATCACGACCTTGCCATCCCCAGCCTTGGATAGCAATTTTGTGTCCAGTAAGTTAAACCATATTTGTTCAAATTTTTCGTCCAATCTTTCTGTTAGTGTTGAGGGTGGGAAGAAGGCTTAAGGGTTGGGGTCTACTAAGCTAGTTTATGCCTCAAAAGGGTGGTCAAGACCTACATTTAAACCTGTCTGTGAAGACCCTACTGAGGATTTTAGGAAGGACTGTGGGGTAGGAACTCAGAAAGAATTCTCAGAATTTTTGTCGGGTTTTGGGAGGGTTTTGGAAAGAAAGGAAGTTGATAGCTCTGTGGGTGGGGGGTCTGTTGCCCGACCTATTTTTTTGGATTAGTCAAGTGATTTGCGGAAGGGGGGGATACTACCAGTTCATGAGGGATTTCTTTTTTTGTGGGTGAGGGGTGTCTTATTTCTGGGAGGATAATTTATGAAGGCATGGAAGTTAGGGATGTTCTGAGGAGTGAGCCCTAGGCTAAGAATTATTTCGGGGGGAGTAGACTGAGTAATACTCTAGAGGCCTCGAAGTTGAAGGTAGGACCTGTAGGTTTTGAAGGAAGTCTGGAATGCAATTTTTCTCCAGGGGGAATTCCTATATCATTTTCTAATGCAGGCTTGGAGGAGAGGGCTAAGCCATCTTCTTTTCTTACACATGAAGTAATTTCATCCGGGGTTGTTGAGGATTATACCGGGTTCCAGAGTGTTATAGGGAGGAATGATCTAATTGAACTTTGTGAGATTGATGAGTCTTTAGTTAATTTTATCCCTACTTATAGAGATATTCTCACCAGGTCTCCTTTGTCGATATTTCCTAGGGGGGAATCTCTACCTAATACTTTAGAGAACAAGAGTAAGGACGAGGATTCAAGGGGAATGTTTTCTCTTTTCTTGGCGGGAGAGGCTTCACTGTTGAAAGGAGTTATTCATGGTGGTTTGGAGAAAGATTTTTCTCCACTAAAGAATAGAAGTGTGAGGAAGTTAGGGAAAGAGAAGGTGATTTGTGATTCTACCTATTCTACAATGGTTGATGGTCTGAGGGTGCTTAGAGCTCAAAAATCCCTGCCGAGAATCAAAAAATGATTGTAGATACCCTTAATGTTAGAGGAGTGGGGGGAAGCTCCAAGTTCTTAGCCCTAAAAAGGTTCTTAGAGTTAAAAAAAACTAGATGTTTTGCTTGTTCAAGAAACAATGGCCTGTGTAGCAAAATCAAGAGAATTTTTTGTCAAGTTACTTACAAATCGGTATTTCTGTGGGGTGGATTGTTCAAGACTCTCTCGTTGGATGTTAGCTTCCTAGAATCCAAAGAAAAGATGAATTTTCTTCTTACTTGACCCCTGCAGGGATTTTGCTTGAAGGATTTGATAAAGATCTAGATAGAAGAATGAAGAAGATTTATCTGTTATAGACATTATTCAAACAAAGAGGATTTTGGGGAGGGCATTAAAAGGGATGGGATACTAAATGAACACAATTTGATATTGGGGGGTGATCTAAAATTCACTAATTCAAACAGAGAAGTGTGGGGAGCCCATGCTAGAGAAGATCCCTTACATCCTTATTTTATCCAGTTGATTCAAGATGAGGGGTTGGTGGATGTTGAGCCATTAAAACTAGTCCCTACTTGGATAAATGGTAGAGGAGGACATGAATACATTGCTAAGAGACTGGATCGATTCTTGATATCTGAGGATCTTGCTATTTCAGGGCTTAGGTACAGAACTTTGGTGTGTAATTTAAAGATCTCTGATCATATGCCTGTGATTCTCCATTTGGAACAACATAAAGGAAAGGTTTGTTACCCTTTCAAATTTAATTCTATTTAGTTGGAGGAACCAAAGTTTTTTATTTTTGTTAGATCCAACCGGGATGGACTGTTGGGAACAAAGATATTAAACCCTATGGATTCACTGGTTAAAAATATAAAGATACTTAAGTTGTTGGTGATAAACTGGGAAAAAAAGGAAAAAGTTTGAAGCAAAGGAAGAGTTGGTAAAGCTTGAATTTGAGTTGGATACACTTTACTCAAATCATCCTGGAGGATTCGAGAAGGAGGAAGATAAAGTGTTGATTTCAAAAAAAGAGCATAGGAAATTGATTCTAATGAGATGGGAGGAGGAAACTTGGAGGAAAAAGAGTAGACTAAACTGGTTGGCTTCAGGTGATAGGAACACAAAGTTATTTCATGCTTATGCAAACTCTAGGAAACAGATCAATACTATTTGGGTGATTACTAAGGATGATGGAACAATGATCACTAGTAATCAAGGTCTACAAAAGGAAGCAGTTGGCTTCTTCCAAAATATTTTCATGGCTCATACTAATCTTTCCATATATGATCAACTAGCAGTTTTAAGGAATTACCCAAGGATGTTTACAAAGGAATATAGTCTCAAAATGACTGAGCTAGTAACTTCAGCATAAATTATGTCAACTCTTAAAGGCTTTAAAGCTTCAAAAATTCATGGGCCAGATGGCTAGACTGTGGAATTTTTTATGGTTTTTTTTTACATTTTGGGAGATGATATTTTGGAGATGGTTGAAGAGTCCAGGACGAAAGGAATGGTGATTGGAGATTTGAATGCTACTTCTCTTTCTCTTATACCTAAGAGTGATAATCCAGGATATTTTGGAGAATGTATAGCTATAGCTTTATGTAACTTGGTGTATAAGATCATTACTAAAGTTATTGCTACTAGAATAAAATCATTTTTTTCCTTTGGTATCTCAAAGGAACAATTTGGCTTTCTTGAGGGAAGGAAAATTACTGATGCTATTGGTATTGTACAGGAATATTTACATAGCATTAAGGTAAAAAATATCAAAGCACTAGTTCTTAAACTAGATTTGATAAAGGCTTATGATAGAGTGGACTGGGGTTTCTTAAGGTTAATGTTGCTACAGGTGGGAATGAGTTTAGAAGCTACTGACTGGATCATGGGGTGTGTGACTTCTGCAAACTATGTTGTGTTGATCAATGGTAAGCCTACCAACTGATTTAAAAGTACAAGGGGATTAAGGCAAGGGTGTGCTTTATCTCCCTTATTGTTTCTTCTTGTTGTAGAAGGGCTAAGCAGAGCCATAAAGGAGTAGGTAAGGGAAAATAAAATAGAAGGAATCCATGTGGCAAGAGGGATAAGCATTACACATTTTATGTTTGTGGATGATGTTATTATGTTTGGAAATGGAAACATTGCTGAGTGGGAAGTCTTTAAGGTGATTCTGGAACTTTTTTGTAAAGCGATAAGAATGGCATTCAACCCTCAGAAATCCTCATTTCTAGAAGTTGGTTGGGCAGTAGAGGAATTAGCTTTGTTGAAGGTGATTTTTCCTTTTGAAGTAAAACCAATAGATGTTGGTATTAAGTATATTGGGTGTTTTTTAAAATCTAACTGCTATAATAGGTTTGACTGGAACTGGCTAGTGATTTTTTTTGAAAAAAGGATTGCAAATTTTAGCCTTAGATGGCTAAGTTTAGGGGGAAGGGTCACACTTGTCAAAGTTGTTCTTGAAAGTATTCCTGTGTATTGGATTTATTTGGCTAAAATACCAAAAAGTATACTAAATATCATCAGGAGGAGGATGTTCAATTTCATGTGGACTGGGAAAAAGTTAAAAGAAGCGATACATTTGATAATTTGGAAAAATATTGCAAAACCTAAAAAGGTGGGTGGGTGGGGTATTAAAAATATCTTTTCCTTTGGAAAATCCTTAGAAACTAAAAGTTTATGGAGGTTTCTTATGGTTCCTGGTATTTGGCATGAGGTGATACTTAAAAAATATCTTAGGAATAAAACTATGGCTAAGTGGTTCAGGGAAGGAAGAAAAAATTGGACTGGTATTTCTAATATTTGGAGAGCACTTACCTCGTATTTAACCATTATAACTGATTGGATGGTTTGGAAACTTGGAAATGGGAGGGATATCATAATTGGAGTTGATCCAATGGTTGGGTCTCACACTTATTTTAAATTATCAAGGAATCTTATTCTTGCACTGAAAGAACAAGGAATAGAATTCCTTGCTCAAGCTAGGACTTTTGATTTGGATGTCATAAGACATACAAGATGGAAAAAGGTTGAGGCTTTAGGTTTGGAAGGAGAACAAAAAGAGGAATGGAATAACTATGTTAAGGACTTAGTTGGTTCGGGGTATGAGTTAAACAATGAAAAGGATATCTTAATGTCGTCCTGGGACACTATAGGAGGCCAGGTAAATGCAAAACAAGCCTATGAAGTCCAATTGGTGGAGGGTGTGGTGGAAGAATCAGTTTTCGAGTATACTGACCTATGGAGTTGGAAGTTACCTTTAAAATTCAAACTCTTTATTTGGTTAATGCTTGAACAAAAAATTCTTACTTGGGAGAATTTGGTCAAAAGAGGTTTTCTTGGACCTAGTAGATGTGTCTTATGTGGGAACAATGAGGAAAATGTGAGTCATCTTTTTGTGGAATGTAGCTTGACCAAAAACATTTGGTCTACAATTCAAAAGGAATTAAAACTTGAGAGTGTTTGGGAAGGAGGGAAGATCGTAGACTGCTTACAAAACTAGATAAGGAAGAGGGAAAACAGGAAAGAAATTCCATGTTTTATTTGCTAAGAAGTTTGGAAACATAGGAATCTGGTTATTTTCGAAGATCGCCCTCCAAATAGGGTCATAGTTTGTAATAGTATATTACAGGACTTGGGAGAAACAAAAGTAGCTTACTCTACTAAGGTTAGTAGGATTGATAGGCCTCCTATACTTAACTGAGATCTGGCTATGGGATTCTTTGATGGTGCTTCACAAGACAGGGGTAATAAATGTGGGGTTGGAGTTGTGTTAAAATGTCCAGAGTTGGGCGCTTTCAAAATCAATATGAATTGTGGTAGTGGTACTAATACCAGGGGTGAACTCCTAGCTTTGTGGTGTATCTTATTTTTTTCTTTCTATAAAAAGTAACAAGGTTACAACTGGTAGGCGACTCAAAGATTATTATAGATTGGTTTACTAATGAAAATAACCTACATGTGGTCTCTCTTCAGCCCTGGATGACAAAAATTCTAGTGTTGAGTGGGAGCTTTCTACAACTAAAAGCTTAACACATTTATAGAGCATATAACAAGGAAGTTGATCAGCTTTCAAAAGAAGCACTATTCCTTGATGAGGATGGTATACACTATGCAGTGGGTATTGAAGGACATACAGAAAATTTTGAAAGACTAGATATCAGTTAAACTTGCATTGATGCAAGGGTAAAGAAATTGGACTTTTTGTTTTTTGAACTGGATATGTAATTTTTGAGGTTATATACTACAGAGTGTACACCTAAAAAATTTCATCTTTGTTGGTGTTAAATGTATTGTGAACAGAACTTTATGCACTATAGTACAAAAGGATCTAATAGTTTTGATCTAGTTTCACTTGTATCAGAGTATTTATATTTTATAATATAAGTTTTTTTTTTCTTTTTCTTTTTGAAAAAAAATATCATTGAATAATTGGAATGTGTAGACACGTAATAAGTGTGGGATATTCGGTGATAAGAAGCAGTTTTTCTACTCCTTATATTTGGTGTAAGGAGAAATAGTTTATGTTTTATTATATAATATATGTGTAGACATAAAACTGAAAATTCACTTAATCTATATATTTTAAACATAAAACTGAAAATTCAAGGATTATTAATAAAAAAATCTTAATATAAATACAAATATAATCCAATATGTGAATATCACATATATTTTGTATTGTGTTAATTTGATTTAGTTATTATTAAACAATTGGCATAAGTTAAGTTACATTTTTTGTTTTTTTGCATTCCTTAACCTTTTGAGAGGGAGAGGGGTTGCCTGAGGATGTCCAATGTCCCCATCCCTCTTCATATTGGTGGCAGAAGGACTTACTAGGTTGATTGAGGAGGCTAAGAGACAAAGGTGACTCTTAGGTATTAAAGTGAAGAGGAGTGAATCATTAACACACCTCCTTTTTGTTGATGGTGTACTTCTTTTATGTTATGGTAATGTGGGAGACCAAGTTGTCAAGGATATTTTACAAATTTGTGCTACTAGTAGTATGAAGATTAATGAGAGTAAATCTTCTTTGTTCGCATATGGCTTGGATGACACTTAGAATACTATGATATAAAGAATCTTTCCTTTTTCAACATCTTGATATTAATGAAGGGGTAAAATACTTTGGTTTCACTCTAAAACACAATAATTATGGTAAATCTAATTAGGGATGGATTTTAACAAAAATCACATTTTTTTCTATGTAATAGGTGGATCTATAGGGGGGAGATTATTTCTTGTTAAATCTATATTAGAGGCAATTCTAGTATTCTGACACACTCTAGCCCACATCTCAAAGGGGGGTTTGGAAAGAATCATAAATATTGTTTTCACTTTTTATGGAAAGGAAGCAGTGAGTATAAGGGATCTCACCTGGTCGATATAGAAAGTTGATAGCTACACCTAAATCTCAGGGGGGTTGGGGACTCAAATATATTCACTTATTTGGTCATGCCTTAGATGCAAAGTCCCTGTGGAATTTATTTACAAAAGACAGTCTTTGGAGGAGGATCATCATACATAAATACATTGCACCAAAATCACTCTTGGACTAGGTAAGAATGCAGAGGAAAAGTATCCAAAATGTGTCAAATCAATGGAAATCCATGGTATTAGCCTTTCCTGTCATTGGTAAGTACTTGGCATAGAAGGTTGGAAATGGGGCACATGTGAGGATAGGGAATTGTGTAATCATGGGATGTCGCTAGGGGGTCTTTCTTACTGAAAATATGATCTTAACCTTACAGGAGTTGAGGAGGTGCACACTAAATATGGTCAGCAATCCAACTAAAACTACCTTATGGTCCCAAGTCTAGTTGTTAGTTCGGGAATTAGGGTTGAATTATGAGATGAGTTAAGGATGCGAGTCTTTTTTGATTGAACTAAGAAGATCACATATAAGGCTGAGTGGGGATCCCAACGATTTAGTATGGGAAATGAATAAGACCAAGGGTGATTACACTGCAAAACTCAATTATCTATCTTTGCAATCCCCCATCCCTACTGAGATCAGATGGTGGTGGTCAAAATTGTGGAAGGTTAAGGCTCCACCTAAGAGTATATTGTTCATGTGTCTAATCTTGAATAATAGAGTGTTGACTTGGGAAATGATTCAAAAGAGGAACAAGATTGGCCCTAGAAGATGTACATTGTGTAAAGCAAATGAAGAGACTACCACTCATCTCTTTTTGTCTTGTTCATTCTCTATGCAGGTCTGGAAGGATTTGGAGTCTTCATTGTGTTTTCAATATTTGTGGCATAAGGAGACTGTGGGTATGGATTTTCAAGAGTGGTTTATAAGACGTAATTTGAATTCTTTTAAGGCAGATCCTTTTTTAGTCACTTAGGGAATATGGTTGACTGCAACTCTAGTTTATTTGAAGATAAAACAATCCCATATTTTCAAATCTCTACTGAGGTATTAGCTCTAATATCAATTTATAAACCTAATGTGAGTATAAAGGAGCAAAGGGTTGTGGGAACACTTCTAGTGGATGGGTCTTATGATTGGATTTTCTTTGATGGAGCTTATCAAGGGACAAGGAATACATGCAATTTGGGTTTTATTTTATTTCTATCAAATTCTCAATACTTCACTATGAAGGCTAATCTGGAAAAAGAAACAAATAATGTTGGGGAATCCAAGGCTTTACTTTTCCTTATGAAATCTACAATTAAATAAGGGATTGACAGGCTTCAGATTTTTTAGGATTAGACTCTCACTATAAATTGGATGTAGGATCAACTTCAGGTCTGTAGTACTGGTTTATCCCCTTTGGCTAAGCAATATTTGAAGGAGATTTTGAGGCAGTTTCAAGAGGTATCCTTTAAGCATGTCTACAGGGATATACATGTTCAAATTGATACCCTTTCTAAAGATGGTTTACAATTGATGGAAAATCGGATTATTGAAGATGAATATCAGGAAGAGATTTCATTCTCATCTAGGTCCAATAATGTTTTTTAGCTTTACTTGTTTTCAATGGGTGGGTTTCAATGTAATATTTTAACAGGATGTGATCTAGTTACTTGATAGGTGTTTTGATGACAAGTAATGTAAGTCCTTTGGACAAGGAAATTTCAAGATTATATTTATGATGAATAGGGAGTAGAACTATAGGCACTTCAGTGATATGTACATCTAGAAGCAAAATCTTTGAAAAATGTGCATCTTGCACCATGTGGAATGTATTTTTAATTTTCCTTGAATGAAAAAAAAAAAAATCCTTGGAAAAAAAATTAAGTTACATTTTCTCTTTGCTCAAAAAAAACTCATATGTACATAAGAAAACCATGTCTAAGGTCATAACCAATGCATTCATGTTTTATAGTCTAAAAATGATTCTTTCCATTGTAAAAAATGCATCATTATTTACAAAGTGTTAGATATTTTTATTTTTCTTCTATATGAATAATGTCAAAAAAAATAAAATAATTATTATAGAAGAGAATTTTATGTACATTTTAATGTTGTTGTTGTTGTTTCAACACCAATTCTAATATATTTGATTACTATATTCAACCTTAACTCTATCTATAATTGATATCAATGTGATCATTGTGTCATTTATGGTATATTCAATACCCTCCACTCATCCTCTTAAGGTACATATTTTTCATGGTACAAAATAATAATAAATTACATATTACTTAGCTTGAAATTTATTTTCAATTTGCCAACTTAGTTGTAAAGACTGGAAAATCTCTTATTTCAAGAGCATAGTTTTAGGGAATGCTAAGATGAGTTGGATTTCAGAAATAGTTTTGAGACATTCACTAGTTATTAGATGTTGGCAAAAAAGAACAATGAAATTCATTGTCACCATTGGATGAAGGAGCCTTTGCATTACAAGCTAGGTCCTACAACACCTTAACTTTTCATGTACCTCCAACTAATAAATTGATTGACACTCAAGAACTTATCATTTATTTCATTACACCTGGAACCATTCTCTATATAATTGTTTCTCTATACAAAATGAAAATTTTCACCTAGTCCAGCTTGGTCAACAATTGTTTATCTAAACAACCACTGCATAGTTTACACCTTCATAAATAACTATACTAAATCTAATACAGTACTCTACTTAGTTTTTGGTGCAAGCTATACACCAATCAAAACAACAACCACCACAACTCAACATGGTGCCAGAAAATTCTGGCCAACACCTAGGATTGCATATCATATGTGCCTCTACCAGAGTTTAGAAAATGTTTACTCCATGCAAGATCAAATTGTGAACCACAACACAAATCAAACATAGGCTCAAAATTAGAGCCTTCCCAATGAGCCCCAAATAATTCTACAATGTTATAACTATGCCATGTGGGGCACACCTTGTGTGAAATATGCTTCAAGAATACCATGTGTTCTTTGCAACCTAAGGGACCATGATATTATGATTTGTCTAAAATCTTGTGGAGACAATATACATTATATCTAGATAGTTCCTTTGGAGAATGTGTATATGCACTAGATGAATACACAAAATAACAACCCACCCATAATGGGAATTACACCAACATAGATCCATCTTAATATTGGATTTATCAAACAACAAGAGGGATCAAATCCATTTAGGTGTAAATATTTTTAATGGTGTCAAAATTTGAGAGAAGGTTTACAACTTAAAGCATTTGATCCCTCTTAGAATTTGATAGATCTGAGATTAAGATGAATCTACATTGGTGTTATTTTTCTAATTTCAAGAAAGGATATGGTGTTGTATATGAAAATGTTAATCCATCCATAGTTGAGTGTAATATGAATGATTTAGTGTGAAAAAATATTTATTTGATATTGTTATTGTTTCATTATATTTGGTCGACCTCATCTACGGCTTTAATAATGTGATTGATTTATTTTTTGATATTATATGGTGATGAATGATGAATTTAGTGTTACCCAGACTATAAATATACCTCATATTGGATTGTAGAATGTGCCTCTTAATTCAAATACATCTAGACAAATATTTCCAAATTTCCACATACATTAATTGCTAGGGGAAGGGAATGGTGCAAAACACATATTTCATAGTATTTGGACATTCCAAAATAATTTCAAGGCTCATGAAGATAAGAAGGTAATTACATGATGCTTGGTGGATTTTTTATGTCCATTAATGATAAAATTCCCAATCTTTGTGTAGAGATCAATGCCATAATCGATGGACTTGTCTTTCATTCCTTGGATGGCATTGCATCTCCATGACATGCCCAAACTGAGTGATATGTTTGGAACCCAAGGATTATTAGAATGTAGAAAAGAGTTTACATCATTTGACCCAAGTCATATGTAGTTTTTGAACTTATGAAGTAGCTATTTCATGTAATTTCCATCATTCATAGTGATATGATTGCACTTCCACAGATATTTCATTGTACAATGTAGCTTGAATGTTAGATCTAATGTGAAACATGAATATATACAAGATTAAAATAACGATACAGAAAAAGAGGGACCAAGTTCCAACATCACATTTTCCCAACCTCTATTCAAAGTGGAAGATAAAGTGGAAATCAAACCCTATCAAGGTCAAATCAACATTATGAAGTTGATTAAATGGTTGTAACAATTAGAGGTATACTTAAATGTGAAAAACATAGAATAAGAGTAGAATATATCATTTGCTTGATTTAAACCATAGGGTCACACCAAAACTTGGTGAGAAAGCTACGCATAAGCATTTAGATTGGAAGATGATCCACTTGTAACTAAGTGGAAAGTTTTTTAAAACTCTCATTAAGTCACAATTTTATTGTATTGGGTATGGAGAGAACCAATGGATTTATTGGCACTACTATCATAAAAATAAAGTAATAGCGTGAAAGAGTATATTGTTGAGTTCACGACACAATTTATTCTATTTGGAATATATCCTAGGATCTCTAATGCATTCCTGAAGTATTTGGGTGGTCTACCTAATCATTTAAGGAGGCAAGTGATGTGATTTAAACCTAATACCATCAATGAGACCTATGTGTAAGCACAATATTTTGAGAAGGATGATAAGAAAGGATGGGAAAGTGGTTCCAAGTAGACAATTCAACATGGTAATTCCAAGGATGGAAATAAGAAGTGGAAAGGAAAGGGTAAGAAGATTTCATACACTACACATCAATGTTAGTATCCAAATAACCATTGTAGCCATTGTAACATTGATGGCCATTTTAGATAAGGGATGGAAGCCACATCCTAAGATGAATCCTTGAACTGTAAAAGGAGGCCAAGAACAAGAACATGTTAGGCATGGATTTGGAAAACCATGCAGGAAGTGGCTCAAATGTAGATGAGAAGTTTGTATGGACTAAATTGTAGGGGGGGTGAAGATGAGAAATATCTATCACAAGGAATATAAGGATATTACTAAACTCTTCTATATCAATATCCAAGTCAAGAAGAAAAAAGTGGATTCACTATTTGACTCTAGCTCATAAGTCAAACTCATAACAGAGGATTTGGTGAGTAAGATTAGAATGGAATTTCATGACCATCCTTTCTCATACCCATTGGGATGGGTAAATAAGGATGTATAGATCAAAGTTACTAAGAAAGGAAAGATCAAATTTTCCATCATTTCAAACTAAATTGACAAGGTTGGGGTAGATGTGGTGCCACTAGATGTGTGTGGTGTAGTATTTGGAAGGCCTTACATGCACATGAAGAGACAAAAGAAATATTTCCTTGTCAAGGATGGCCAATCATTTTCCATAAATGCACGTAAGTTTAAATACAATATCTATATAGTAAGTACTAACCAAGACAAGAAATTGATTAGCTCAAGTTAGAATTTTGTATTTGTCTTATTAAGACATAATCAACAAGGAGATTAGTTAGTAGAAGTAAAATCATCTCTAAAGAGATGTATTAAAGAGAATAAACGTGATTTGGAGAAGTGTTATGAGATATTAAAGTGATACCACCCAAGAGGGATGTGGAGTATGAGGTAGATTTGTTTCATGATTCTCCATATCTAAACATATGACTATACAAACAATCCATACTGGAAGCAAATGAAATTAAGAAGCAATTGCAGCAACCATTCGAGTAGGGATAAAACCACTCACCTAACATCAAAGTGTCCAAGAATGATTTTATTTTTAGAATTTGTATAGACTACAAATCACTAAATAAGATCACCCTCAAGAATCAATACCCTTTTCCTAGGACTAATGACTTGTTGGATTAGTTATAGCATGTTGAGGATGTCATCAAACTAGATCTCAAATTGGATACAATCGGGTATAACTAAAACAAGATAACTCCTAGAAGACCACCTTCACGATGAGGAAATGTTTATATGAATGGTTGATATCACCTTTTGTTTTATATAATGCACCAATTACATTTATGTGGTTGATGAATTATGTATTGCATCCCTATTTATATTCATTTGTAATAGTGAACTTGGATGGTATATTAATATTTATATCTACCATGGAAGAGAATATTTCACATCTACTATATGTGTTAGCAATGTTGACACGACATTAATTGTTAGCAAACCTTAAGAAATGTGAGTTTTCATCACAATACTTGGTTTACTTAAGTTTTTTTATTGATGTAGGGGAACTCATAATTAACTTTGCTAGGATGGAGGCCATCATCAAATGGCCAACTCCTACCAGTCTCACTAAATTTAGGAACTTCATGGGAGAAACAAAGTACCTGAAAGTTTATGCCATCCTTTTCAATTAACATTACACCACTCCATGCCATAAAAACTAGGGATAAACGTTTCTAATGAGAAAGAATCAACATAAAGATTTTAACAAACTAAAATGAAATATTATCCAAGCACCAATTCTCTCATTTCTAAATTTATAGAATCCCTTTGAACTAGAGATAGATGCAAGTGGGTATGTTATGGATAATGGGACTAGTCTTAATACAAGGAGGTAATTTAATTTTCTATCATTCTGAAATGTTTCATGGCGAAATCATGAACTACACAACATATAAAGAGGGATTATATTCTCTAGTGAAAGATATTAATAAATGGAAGCATTGTATTATGGGAAAGTAGACCATAATCCACATTGATCACCAACCTCTGCAATATTTGCAAGCATGGATTAAGATTTAGTAAGAAGACACTACCAATGGATGGGATTTTTCAAGTGATTTCATCTAATCATCAAGTATAAGAAGGGAAGTACTAACAATTTGGCATGCATGCACTAAATTATATCAAAACTTAGGATACTCTAATGCACAACGAGTATTTTTCCCATGATTGATCCAAATTGGAACCTCGCCAAACTTTGTAATAAGAACTTAGCTTCTTCACATTTTGTAAATTTTGTAAACATGTCCTTTTTTCTTCCTTTTTAGTTTTTTTTGGAAAAATTGGAAGTGGAAATGAACATTGTGATGCTTGTCCTTCCAAAGGAATCCCATTAAAATAGTGAAGGTTGTAGTGAGTATAGGAACAAGGGATATGGAAGGAGAACTTAGGGAAGATAGTAGAAGAAACAAGAGCTTAAAGAGGGAAACCTGCTTGAAGATTGGTAGATGAAGGAGTTAAGGAGCATGGCCATGATGTGCGAAGGTTCCTTGGAGCCATGGCCATCTACAATTTTTTTATTAACCCTGTGTATAGATTACCCCTCTATATTTATCTCTTGAGCTTAATAAAATTCCCATTAGTGTGGAAATATGCGTGTAATCATTTCAATTGTGTGGCTCTAGTGTGGGTTCATTAGTTTATTATGTGCTTGAAAACTCTGGGATATGGAAATTTTCATGAAAGATACAACATTATTGGTCTTGTAAACACAATGTAGGTGCCCTGCTTTGTTCATTGGCTTAACAAAATGTTGTATGTCTCACTAATTGAGTCAAATTGGTATTGCTAGGATTTTTTCCTTTTCCCATAGGTCATCCAAGAAATTTTATTTCTTGATGGGAATTTTTCCTCTTCCAGAGAGTCATACATTGAATTCTACACTTATTTAGGTGAATTTTCATATCCCTGGGTGTTTTATTTACTACCTAGGAGAATTTACATACCCATGGGTGTTTTATTTACTACCTGGGAAAATTTACATACACATGGGTGTTTTGTTTACTGCCTTGGTGAATTCACATCCCCCTAGGCATTTTATTCGCTGCCTAGGAAACTTTGTTCACTTACCTAGTTGTTTTTCCCTTGCTGGTAAATTTCCTTTCATTGTTGGGTCAACGTTTGTTTATTGGTGTTTTGAATGGGCATAGTTATAACTGGTTGGTTGGAATAATTTACCTTCAAAAAGGAAAAAAAAATATTAGTAAAAGAAGAGGATACGGAAGATGTTGAAGAGGCATTGAATTCAAATTACACAAACAAGAAACAATTGAAGAAGCATATGTGTTGATGAGACACATAGCCCATAGGCTTATTGTTTATGGATCATATGGTATCAATGAAGGTTTGTTAGAGACATTGGATCAGTTTCCATGGGAAAATCATTGAAGAGGGAGAAGCTGGAAGAGTTGAGAGACTTCAACAGGTAGATCCAAGAATAAATTTAGTATTGGAGGAAAAGAGTGGATGAGTTGGAAAAATAGGTTTCCAAGCACCAATATGCCTTCACCACCATGAGGGAATAATTATATAGGATAATATTGTGTATCTTGCAATTGGATGAGAAATTCACTAAGCTAGATAATAGGCAAGAGGAGAGGTTCATAGAAGTCATTGTTAAATTGTACCAGGATTTGGTAGTGAAGGAAGAGGCCTTGAAGGAGCTAGAAGAAGTTGTCCAAGAGTCCAAGAAAGCCCCTTCCATTTCCACTACCTAAGTTAGTGACATGATGGAGTTAAGCGTGGTAAACTCTATTGGGTTGTTATATTATTTATAGTGAAAGTTGAGGTGGATTGACTAAAATTTGAAGTCGAGGTGGATTGACAACAAATCAAATGTCGAGGTGATTCGAATGGGTAAACTCCAAGTCGAAGTTCGAGGTGGTTCTTCGACAGGGTAAATTTGAAGTCGAAGGTCAAGGTGGTTCGACATGGTAAAGACATCAACATTAAATTGAATAGGTCAACCGATAAGAGGTCGGCAGCAAGGTGAGTGGAAACTAACTGAAGATTGAATGAAGGTCGATTGATATTCGACAGGTAATCCAACTTGGCAATCGAACTGTAATAGAATCCTGATATAGGTAGGATTTTTAGCCAATGCTCTATGTTAGCACTAGAAGTCGTCCTCAGATTGCGATAAGGACAAGCCCGATACCCATCAATTTGTTTTTCTTTATGTCACAAGATGGTTATAAAAGGATGACCAGGGGAGAGAGTAAACTCAGAATGATATCGTTTAACTCAGGAAACTGGGATGGATATGCATAGCTGAGTGAGGTCTTGGTCTAACTTAGGCTAGTAAGTTGCATAATGGTGAGTGAGTGGAGGAAAATGAGAGAGGAATGAAAGTCTACTCTGGACGTCTAGTCTTCCAACAGTCTTTAGAGGAAAAGTCTCAGATACAAGATCCTCCTAGATCTGAAAACTTCAGGAAGATGAAAACACTGCAATAATAAATATAGTCAAACCTACACTATATTATGATCACAACACCCGACTGGATCCTCCATGCCCGGGATTTCAGAGTCAGAAGCAAAAATATAGAGACAGGAGTTGACTGCCATTAAACAAGAAGTCTTGAGCAACAGTTCATAACCAGAGAACGAGAAAATTCATTAAATCTTTACAATTCAGGAGCATAACTCTACCACCGATAGATACAAAAATGGAAAAAATGCCTACATATACTTAGAGCAAAACAGCAGCAGCAGGCTCAAGATGCTTCATTGAAGGCATTACGTCTGCATGTTTACCGGCAGATTGCGCATGCAGTCTCTGTACAATCATGCACTTCAGTCAAACGAAACCGAGTTCCAGAATGGGCCTGCAAGGAGTTGACAAGATAACAGTTCTTTCCTAGACTTTCCATTTATGGTGGAAACGATGTCCACCCACCACCAACCACTACAATAACTGCTTTTCTCGAGATCGGGTAAGGCCCGGGTCAATCCTGCACCTTGGACAACGTGGCGGCCTCTGCATTTTCCACCTGGAGATGAGTTGGATGTCTGTAGGGATGGCTAGGCAGTCATGGATGGAGATGATGAGGCTGAGATGAGACTGACGTGGAAGGAGGAGGAGACAAGTGGTGAAAAGGGATTACCCGAAGGAGGCTTCGGCAATCGGGATCGGGAAAATGAGAGAGGGGGCCTTCGACTCACATGCCCAAAATCGCGAAAGGGAGAATCGCGATTAGATCCTGACCGCCGATCAGGATGAGTCATGGACCGTCGATCCGGTGGGGTCAAGAGTGACTAGATGGAAGGGACACGGATAGCAGAAGGTGCTGAGGTGGAGGTGACTAGGAGAGAGAGACACATGGCAGGAGGCGAGAGAATGATGAGCTGAGGAGGGGCCATGTGGATGGATCAGAGAGAAGGGACATGAAACTTGGGAGAGTGGAGGACACATTGCTTATGACGGAGCAACGTGGAAGGGAGAGGAACAGGTGTCGGAAGGCAAGAGGGAGTGAAGGGGAAAGGGATATACCACGAGGGTGAGTGGAGGACAAATGGCAGGGGACGTGAAGGTGGTAAGAGAAAAGGGGAAGTGGTAAGAGGTCTAAGGGAGTCTTTGCAAAAATGCCTCATTCCAAACCCCCCCCCCGGGCTCAGATATGTGCCATGTGGCATTTGGTTGGATGGCTGAGATGATTTCGGTGTTTCAGGATTCAACGATTCCCAATGAAGTGGAGGACCGACCCTCTATCTTTCAAAGTCCCAAAAGCCAAAATGGTGCCTGGGATTAATCATGCGCCACGCGTCCCGAGGATGGACGGTTCAAATCACATTGGCGCTTTCACTTTCATAATCCCGAAAGCCTCTTGTTCCCCTTCTTTAGGCCCCGCCTTTCCACAGAACCCTGAGCTATGACTGTGGACCAGGATCTCGGGGTTCATCGCTTTTCGCATTTCAAGGTTTTGAAATGCAAGGGAGAACCATGTCCTCCCAACCTGCGATCCCCAAAATGTCGACTAGCTAACACATGTCCCCATCGTGATCGGATGGCCCAGACTATTTCGTGACAATGGTCACAATGGATAAGCACAGGTTCTAATCCTCGTACAACTCAGTGGCTCCAACTTTCCTGATGACCCTCGATCTGCTTCCTCAATGGATCCTGGCCACTGAAAACAAATCTCTGCCCACTCGCTTGATTTGAGTCATTGTTCGACTGTTCTTGGTGCTGTAGACAGCAAAACTGGAGACTTGGCTGACCACACTTAGGCTTGGAAAGGTGAAGGTTCAGAGATGGGAAAAGGAAAAGTCACCAGCCTCAAGGAGAACAGAGAAGATCGGGACTAATTTCTCTTAAGCTCATTTTGATAGGGAAAACAGTCGACTAAAGGAAAAAACGCTGAAGAGAATATATGCCCAAAAGGGAAAACTATGACCGGATCTGCAAGAAAAAGGGGAAAGAAAAACAAAAACTCATACCTAGACCAAAACCATAATCCATGAGGGCAGGACAAGTTTAAGCGATAATATTAGCCTCCATTGGGGATAGAGTCCTCCCTGTGAGTCTCTAAGATCTCTTTTCCAGTTTCAGTGCCTTAGTGTTGGTTTGTGGAGTCTTATTCAAACAAAACAAAATAACATAAAACAGAGATGGTATATACAAAGATGGGATGTCGGTTGCGGATTTTAAACAATAAACCTTTTAAGGAAGTGCCCATTCACAGCGCCTGAAAAAAACTCGTGACCATCCGGATTATGTAACCTGTAAGTGTTATTCGGGAACACTTCAGAAATCTTGAAGGGACCGCTCCAAAGGGAATCAAATTTTCCATGCTTGCCTTTGTCCTGTCTCGAAGCATCCCACTTGAGCACCAGGTCTCCCATCTGGAAACTCTTTTTCTTCACCTTCCTGTTGAAGGCCTGTTTGATTTTCTGTTGACGCTCGTGTGCTCTGTCCAACATCTTCTCTCTAGTCTGTTGTACTTCTATCAACTGATGTATCCTCCTAACCATATCGCCAGGTTCTTCCTGGTAATCTCGGAAGAACTTTTCCACAGGCAGGGATAACTGAGAAGGGAAAACTGCTTCAGTCCCATATATGAGATGGAAAGGGGAGATGCCCAGGGACCTCTTTGTTGTCACTCTATCATCCCACAAGGCGAATTTGAGTTTCAAATACCATTCTTTTTTGTTGTCTTCTAACAGTCTTTTGATGATTTTGATGAGGGCTATGTTAGAAGACTCTGCCAGTCCATTGCCTTGCGGATAGTAAGGTGTGGAGTGGATCAGGGAAATTATGAACTGCTCACATAATTGGATCAGTGGTTCAGCTCTGAAATATGCATTGTTTTCGGTGACAATTCGACTCGGATAGCCAAACCTTGCTATGATATCCTCCAGGAAGCTGATGATTACCTTATGGAATGTGCCTCTAGTGGGAATAGCTTCTATCCACTTGGTAAAATAATATGTGGCCATCAAGATCCATATATGTTGACCGCTGGATATAGGATGAATTTCCCTGATGAAGTCTAGGCCCCACTACTGGAAGGGTCCTTAAGCAATCACAGGCTTCAATGGCAGGGGTTTCAGCTACTACTTTCCTGATAATTTCTGACATTTAGCACAGGCTCTAACTTTTGCACAAACATCAGTGAACAGAGTGGGCCAGAAATAACCATCCCTGAGGATATTATGAGTCGTCGTTTCCCAGAAGTGATGCCCCCCACACGAGTCATCATGAAAATATGACATAATCCTTTGTGCTTCATGAGGGTCCAAACATATCAGCAGTACCCCCAGGGGGTCTTTCCAGTACAAAACCTGCTCAATAAGGCAATATTTAATTGCTTTGAGTTTAAGATATCTTGCCTTTTTCTTCTGCATGCCATCAAGGGACTGCAACTCTTGCAAAAAATATATGACATCCATGTACCAAGGGCATCTTTCTAACGGGGGGTCTTTTTGAGCATTTGTGTCATAAGGTTCAGCCTATGGATTTTCTGAGCTTTCGCTGATGAAATTTATCCCCAAGGCTTCGCGATTATATTTGGCCAATAGTCTGGCTAAACCTTGACCTTTGACTAATTTGGTGGGCTTTATCTCAAGGTCAAATTCGAGAATTTGGGTGATCCATCGACTCCTCCTTCCATCTATGTCAGGCTGGATGAGAATTTCCTTCACTGAAGCTTAAGGGACGTACGCAATGATTTTTGAATGGAGAACATAGACTCTGAAATCCTTGAGAGCTTTAACTAAAGCGTAGGCCTACTTCTCCATGATGTCATATTTGCTTTCAGCATCCCTCAATGCCCAACTGAAAAAGGAGATAGGTTGCTCCAGTCCTTCGACATTCTTCTGTAGTAAAACGACCGCCACTGTGTCCAAAGAGGCAAACAAAAAGATCAAAAAATCCTTGGAATAATCGGGACTGATCAGCACAGGTGTCTCAGTCAATTACCTCTTGATCTGGTTGAAGGATTCCCTGGACTGAGTGGACCATTTTACTTTGTTCCCCTTCCTAAGCATTCATGTGATATGCTTCACCAATTGAGCGAAACTACAGACAAACCTTCTTAGAAAGTTAATCTTTCCCAGGAAAGACTGGACCTCTTTCTTGGACCTTGGGAGTGATAAATCCTGAATTGCTTCCACTCTGCTGGGGTCGATTTTGACCCCCTCAGCTGATACCATATGGCCTAGCAACTTCCCCTCCTTCATGGCAAATAGAGATTTCTTAGGATTCAAGGAAAAGCCAAACTTTCTTCATTTCAGGAAAACTATTTTCAAATGCTCACAGTGCTCTTCATCAGATCTGGAGAAAACTGTAATGTCATCTAGATAGATGACTACAAACTTGTCCTTTTCTCCAATGAAGGCGATATCCATGGCTCATTGAAAGGTTTCCCCTGCGTTCATCAGTCCAAAGGGCATTTTGGCATACATGAATGTGCCCCAGGGAGTGGTGAAGGTTGTCTTTTCCCTGTCCTTAGGTAGGACCGATATCTGATTGTAGCCTGAAAAACCATCAATCATGGACATCCTTGATGCACCAGTTACCCTTTGTAATATGTGTTCGATATTTGGCAAGGGGTAATTGTCTTTCTTTGAGATTCTGTTTAGGTTCCTGAAATCAAAACAAAGTCTGATTTCCCCACTGTTTTTCCTTACTGAGACCAAGTTGGCCACCCACTCTTAGTATCTCAAAGGCACAATGATCTAAGCATCCAACAACTTCTTTACTTCTTTCTCCATGATAGGCAACAGCATAGGATTAATCTGTCTTAACTTCTGCCTGAAAGGCTTAGCCTCTTATTTCAATGGGATCTTATGCTCAATGACAGTTGTCTCATACGTTTTGAGATCTTCCTATGTCCAAGCGAACACATCAGAAAACTGCTTCAAAAGCTCGACATATTCAGCCCTCTTCTTCTTTGTAAAACTACTTGACAATTTGACAAACTGCAGCTCCTTCTCCATGCCAATGTTGCATTCAGATATGTCTGCATCATCAACTGGCTTCATAGATTTCGTTGCCACATCGTTATTGTCAAAGATCCTCTCCAATGGGACTAATCCCTTTGGGATGTGATTACTTGGTAGTTGAACAATGTGATGATTAGAAATTTTCTTTAAAATCACATCAGTATGGGAGCCACTTCCAGGTTCATGTTCCTGGTCTATTTGTAATGTAGAAAATTCCTCTATTGTCTCCAGGAACCTTCTTATCTCAAGATCATCCTCAAATACCTTCCAATGCTTGACATTATCTGGTATAGAGGGTCTGTATTTTACCTCTATATCGTACTTGAGCTTGGGTGGCAGGGGAACTCTGAAATTGCCCATCGAAACAGCTAAAGAATCGGCCAAAGTATTCTCCTCTATAGGAATGAATGAAATATTGAAAGCCAGAAGAAAGTTGTCTATTAAATCCCACGCTTTGTTCCTATAAGATCTCAACCTTGGATTCTTGGCTTGGTAAATATTTCTAACTTGCTTTACGACCAACTCGGCATCCCCAAAGACAGTGATTTATTTGATTCCCGTGCCTTTCACAGCCCTCAAGCCCAAAACAAGAGCTTCATACTCTGCCACATTATTGGTAGCCTTGAACTCTAATTTGTATGACAGAGATGTAGTTTCCTGAGAAAGGGAAATAAAAATCACCCCAGCACCATTACCTTCTCTAGAAGAAGCTCCATCAAAGAACATCTTCCACACAGCAGTAGTTGGGGGATGTGCTTCATAAAAAGAAACGGTTTGCTTCCTAATTTGAAGAGGATCCTCGGGAGTGTTGGTGAGCTGCAGCAAGCTGGATCCCAAATCGGTGTCAAGCGCAAAGATAGGATGATTGGTGGGGTTTGGTTCATCGCCGACAATGTAGGCCAGTTGATCTTCTCTGTATAATCTTTTGTGTTCCCCTCCAAAGACCGGGATGGTGGCGTACCTGAGGTCCATCTGCAACGTTCCCCCAAGCTTTCTAATCCAAGATATCGACAATAGCATGCCAAACTTGGGAGGGACATCAGCCACCACGATATCCATGACCATGCTCTTCATGGGCAGGGCACAACCAAATCTTTGATGACTCCAAGACATAGGACTCTCCTAGAATCAAAGGAATACAAGTCGTGGCAGGCCTTCATGACTTCTAGTCCTAGTTCTGCATGGATCTGTAAACATTTTTGGGTTCCATTTCTTTAGGGTTTTTCCCACTGTAAATCCTATAAAGAAGTAATTTTTTAATACTGTAATAGCTAATCAAATATTTAATGAATCTTTAGATGATGAATGGCCAATCACCAAGAGTCTGTAATCGTAGAGGTTGTTGATCATGTAGATGTAAGTCGAATTGGCTACAGGGTTGTTCTTGTGTAAGCAAGAGGGTATGATGTTGATTGTTTCTTAGGTGTGGACAAAGGTTAGAGATGTAACCTTTTACTCTGACTGAATAAGACAACAAGAGAGAAGAATGCAAAAGGAATGTTGGTTTTCCCAGTTTAGTTTTCCAGGGTAAAATATCTATGTATTGTGTGTTTTCTTTGTCATTTACTTTCTTGATTAAATATTTCTTCCTCTCTTATAATAGGTTTAGCGTGGAAGTGTCCTCATTTCCTAACATGTGGTATCAAATATTGGCTTAACAACCTTGGATCTCAGATAAACCCTAGGTTCAGTAAGATTCATAAGTTTGAAATCTTTAAATATTATGTTAAAGAATGGTGACTAGCTCGAGAATAAAGATTGAAAAATTCAATGGCCAAAATTTTGAGCTTTGGAAAATTAAAATTGAATATCTCCTTGTAGATCGAGAAAAATGGACAACAATATGTCCATCTATCATGCCAATATGTATGTCAACGAAATAATGGGAGAAACTCAAGAGAAGAGAAAGGAGTACGATTTGACTTTGTTTTGCAGATTCGGTATTGTTGAATGTCTCAGGTGAAGATTCGACTAATAAACTGTGGGACAAGTTGGGGATCTTGTACCAGTCGAAATCCCTGGTAAATAATCTATTTCTCAGAAAGAAAATGTATCTTCTTAGGATGAGTGAGGGAAGTTCAGTGACTGAGCATTTAAATATGTTTAATAACATTATAAGCTAGTTATCTTCTTTGGAGACTAAAATAATTGAGGAGGAGGAATGCATTAGCGTATTATGTTCTTGTTCAGGATATTGGGATAGATTAGTCATGGATATAGGGATTAATACAACTAAATTAGCACTAGAATACATGGTTTCATCTCTATTGTCAGAAAAAATGAGAAGGAATAACATGGAAGGATCGACCAAAAATGATTTAGTGGTGAGAGGTCGATCGATTGACAGAGACAAAGGAAAATTCTCCGGTAGAAATTCTAAGTCAAAGGGTAGATATAAATCCCATGTTAATTTCATGAGAAGATGTTGGAAATACAGTAAATATGGGAATTATAAAAATGATTTCAATTCGAAGGCAATGGAAGTCAGTACATGATCCGATGAGAAGCAGTCAACTGAGAGAAAGATGACTCCAGATAAGAGAGGTGATGTGTACCCTGCATTGGCCAGTACACAGTTAGATCGAGATGCTTGGTTGATCGACGCAGGAGAATCTTATCATATGACACCACATAGAGAATGGTTCTGCGAATATGAACAATATGAAGGAGGAGAAGTGTTATTAGGGGATGACTCAACAACCAAAATTTTTGGACGAGGAAGAGTTCCACTGATACTGTAGGATGAGAGGAATAGAACCCTTCCAGGAGTGCTACACATTCTAGGTTTGGAAAGAAACCTAATATCTGTCAGCAAAATGAGTGATGCAGGGGTACAAACTCTATTTCAAAAGGATTTGTGCAAGATGGTCAGAGGTGTGATGATATTAATGAAATGAATTTGGATTGGAACCCTATACAAGTTACTAGGGATTTTTGACTCGACTGGATGAAACAATATTCTTGTTCCTGAAGTCGACTCGACTTGAGCTGAGTCGATTCAAACCGAATTGAAAATTCATTATAAATTCAACCCGTCCATGCTATGGCAAGAGAGGATGGGACACATTGGAGAGAAAGGACTTTGAGCTATGCATAACAAAGGTATGGTCAAATAATTTCCTACATGTAATTTAGAAGTCTACTTTTGTGAATATTGTATATATGGAAAACAAAGTTAGGTGAGGTTACCATCTGGTACGACAAGGGAAAATGGGATTATGGAGTTGGTTCAAAGTGATGTTTTTGGACCTATTACAGTGCCCTCACTTGGTGGATCCATGTATTATGTCTCTTTCATAGATTATTTCTCCAAGAAGACATGGATATATTTCCCGACGAAGAAATCAGAGGTTTTCGAGAAATTCAAAGAGCTTAAATATCTTATATAAAACCAGACATATAAGAAAATTAAGGTGATGAGAAATGACAATGGTGGTGAATTATATGGAAAATAATTTGATTAGTTCTACAAGCAGTGTGGCATAGAACGCCAAAATACCACACCATATACCCCACAAAAAAATGGATTTTTTGAAAGAATGAACATAACGTTGATGGACAAGGCAAGGAGCATGCTCAGTGGTGTTGGGATCATACAATAATTTTGGGCAGAGGTAGTAGACACTAAAAAATATCTATTGAATATGGCTCCTTCTTTGACGCTAATCGACACGACTCCACATGAGGTATGGTCAGGTAAGAAGCCTTCAGTTTCACATCTAAAAGTATTTGGATGTGATGCATTTGTACATGTTCCCAAGGAAAAGAGGAGCAAGATGGACAAGAAGGAAGTCAAATGTATTTTCATTGGATACAAAGAAGGAATGAAAGGATATAATCTCTAGGATCCTACACAAGGAAAATAGTGTACAATCAATATGTGGTCTTCAGAGAAGTCAAAAGTAAGTCCAAGCCTAGTGAAGAAATTTTTTAGACTGAGAATAATCCAAAGAAGGTGTAGTTTGAACCGAGGAACGAAGAAGATGATTCAGATGAGTCGATTGAATCATAAGAAGAGGTGGAACAACCAACCTCGGTTGTAAGGAAGTAAAAAAGAGTAAGAAAAATAGTTGAAACATATATTCCTCCCGACTTCCATTCCACATTAGTGTTAACTATGACCGACGATGAGCCCAAGTCCGTCGGGGAGGCAGTCGACTCAACAGAGGGAAAACTCTGGAAGGACAACATGGTTGAAGCGATGGAATCCTTGCAAAAGAATGAGACATGGGACTTAGTCAAATTACCTAGTGGAAGAAAGCCTATTGGTAGAAAATGGGTATTCAAGAAGAAGATAAACATCGTAGGTCAGGTAAAGAAATTCAAAGCTATACTAGTAGCAAAAGGATATTCCCAAGTCGAAGGAGTCTAATTCGGTGAGATTTTTTTCCCTGTTGCAAAATCAACTTCCATTAGATTATTAATGTATCTAGATACAACATTTGATTTGGAAATAGAACAGATGGATGTGAAGACATTGTTTCTACATGGGGACCTAGAAGAGGAAATGTACATGAAACAACCTGAAGGATTTATAGTAAAGGGAAAGAAATATTTGGTGTGCAAACTAAAAAGATATTTTTAAGGCCTAAAGAAATCACCAAGGATGCGGTACCAAAAGTTCGAAACATACATCCTTAGATGTGGATTTGTGAGAAGCAAAGTTGATCACTGCATATATTCCAAAGACGAGGGAGGGCATTTCATATATCTAGCATTGTATGTCGATAACATGTTGTTGATTGGAAACAACAAGGATGCAATAAAGGAGGTGAAGAAGAAACTATCCTCCAAGTTAGACATGAAGGATCTCGGTGCAGCAAAATTCATTATGCGAATGGAGATTAAGAGAGATCAAGCAGCTAGAAATCTTTGGTTGAACCATTCGAAGTATATTGAAATAGTTTTGAAGCATTTCAACATGTAGGATTGCAAACATGTGAAGGTGCCAATACATGTGGGAGAAAGGCTAACTATTGAACAGTGTCCAAAGACACAGGAGGAAATAGAGGGCATGTCATGTGTTCCTTATGAAATTGTTGTTGGTAGTCTAATGTATGTGATGGTCTACACTCGACCAGACATTTCCCATGAAATGGGAGTGTTGAGAAGATACATGTCGACACCTGGGAAGGAGCACTAGACAGTTCTTAAGAGAGTATTCAGGTATTTGTGTGGAAAATAAGATTACATTATATTCTACCAAGGAAAACCCGAAGATGACAGTGAATTAAATGTACATGGCTTTGTCGATGTCGATTGGGCTAGAGATATGAATCGACGGAGGTGAACAAGTGGATATGTGTTCAATATGTTCGGTGAAGCAATAAACTAGATGAGTAAGAGACAGGAGGTCATAGCCTTGTCAACAACAGAAGCTTAATAGATGGCTTCCACTCATGGAAGCAAAGAAGCAGTATGGCTACAAAGACTGTGTTCAGGAATCAGGTTTGAGCCGAGACCTATGAAGATAAGTCGTGACAGTCAAAGTGAAATATTTTTGGAAAAGAACCTTGCTTATCATTCTAAGACTAAGAACATTGATGTATAATACCATTTCATGAGAGACATGGTGGAAAGAAACAAGGTGTTGTTGGAGAAAGTAGACACTTTGGAAAGCATAGTATCTCATTGACCAAGTCTGTGAATGTTGTGAATTTCTCTTGGTGTAGAGAGGCAATGGGCATTTATGCCCTGGGTCTATGAACGAGAGTTTAGAGGTATCTCAGTTTGAGCAAAGAAGACAACAAGTGGGAGAATGTTGGGTTGTTATATTCTTAGTAGTGAAAGTCGAGGTCGATTGAATGACAGTTGAAGTCGAGGTGAGTCAACCGGGTAAAGTTGAAGTCAAAGGTCAAGGTGGTTCGACCGAGTAAAGTTGAATTCGAAGGTCAAGGTGTTTCAACATGGTAAAGACATCGACAACAAGTTTAAGAGGTCAACCAATAAGAGGTCAATAGATGGGAAAGTGGCAATCGACCAAAGTTCGACTAGTAGTCAACAGGTAATCTGAATTGGTAGTCTAACTGTAATAGGATCTCGAGATTCACGAGATTTGTAGTGAATGATATTTGTGTATCAGTAACCATTTTTCATTGCCTTTTCTTTAGGTTTTTGACTACTGTAAATACTATAAATAAGGTGTGTTGTAATACTATAAAAGATAATCAAGTATTTAATGAATCTTTATATGATGAATGGATAATCGCCAAGAGTCTGTAATTGTAAATGTTCTTGGTCATGTAGATGTAAGTCGAATTGGATACAAGGTTTTTCTTGTGTAAGAAAGAAGGTATGATGTTTCTTTTGTATTAGGTGTGGACCAAGGTTATACATGTAACCTTTTATCCTAAATGAATAAGACAACAAGAGAGCAAAATTCTCAAGGAATGTTGGTTTTCCTGGTTTGGGTTTCCAGGGTAAACTATTTGTGTACTATGTGTTTTTTTATCATTTACTTTCCTGATTAAATATTTCTTCCTATCTTTTGCTAGGTTTAACGTGGAAGTGTCCTAATTTCCTAACAAACTCACCTTCCAAGACCCTTCCTCAAGATATTTTTGGTGACTTTGAAAATCTCACTAGAGGCATCGGTTCTAGGTTCATGAGGCAAATGGGATATGATGGCCAAGGGATGGGAAGGAAAGGAAAAGGGATTTTGATTCCCTTTGTATCTCAATAGAAGCCCAAGCATTCAGGCCTATGATTCAATGGATAAAAAACCAACACAATTTCAAATCAAACCACCTTCCTCAAGGCAAGAGGAACTATAAAAGAAGTTATTCCCATGGAGGAAAAGGCAGTTGGAAAAGGAGTGTGCAGCAAGACACTCAAATATGCTCATAGAGGCTTGGAAGAGGGAAACAAAGAGAAAATATCTCCATCTATATCAACTTCAACTCTTGGTGAACCAAGCAACCAATCTAGTAAGCATCATCACAAACTGAAAAGGTATGGCATAGTTTTTTTATGTTTCAAGAAAAGGGGTCATAAGGCTAGAAATTGTTGGCACTCCAGAAGGCCAAGTAGCCCATACAAGAACTATTGTCAATACTATATATTGACTAGACATTGGGAGGCCAATTATTGAAATCTTCACCTAGAACTCCATCCCAAGAACTGAAAAATGAAGAACAAATATTGGAGAGTCAAGGTGAAGGGGAAAGAGTAGCTAGTTGCACTTGTATCATGAGGAGTAGCAGTTTTCCAATGACCTATTGTAGCAATGAATGTCATCTCTAGCCATTATATGGAGAGTGGACTTATGCCATAGGAATGCCCTATTTAGATTTTATCTTCCATCCTATAGTGGAGACACCCTTTCTTGTAGATTTGTCAAAATATTCTTGATGATAAGAGAAGAAGAAGATTGAAGGGAGTTGAATATTTTGAGGACAAAAAACCTACAAATGGGGAGATGTGATCCAAATTGGATCCTCTCCAAACTTTGTAATAAGCACCTAGTTTTTTTACCTTTTGTAAAGTATGTTGGGTTAATGATTCATTTATACTAATCTAGATATGATTGGTGTTAGAGTGGTTATATCTCAAAGATATATTTTGAGATAGAGATAATATTAGTTGAGTCAATTGTAGAGAGATTAGAGAGATTGTTGAGTGATTATAGGAGTTGATCATTTCATGCCATAGCTCTTACACATGTATAAATATATGTCTTAGTAATGCGAATGTTTGATTTGGTGTGTAATTGTCGAATTCATATGTTGGTCCATTATTGTTGGTTTATTTTCTTCATTTGGTATCCAGATCATTTGGTTTGGGAGAGGAGACAAGCCAAGATGAAGTTTGGAGTGAAATTCTTATTGAAATAACTTGCAGCGCATGAAATCTAGATGTCGAAACCATGTTGTGTGTGAAATCTCATTGTATTTCTCCATGAATCGGACCATCTACTGGATCTCATACACTCTTTCCTACATTGTTTCTTGTAGCAAGGCACATGAATTTTTTTTTCTGAGACTTCCTTTGAAAAGGGTGCATCGCTAAATCCTAGTAGAGATATAGTTTAATAATTTTCTTCATTTCTACCCATTGTAATGCTGTTAAAAACGCACTTGCTGTTAGTTTTTTTTTTCAAAGAAAGTTTTTATCTTTCTTTTAAAGAATGCAAATGCAGAGAGACAAGAAAGAAAAGGTTGTGAACTATTTCATACGTGGAATATACAATAATTATGTGTATCTTCTTTAAATAATCCACAAGATACCTGCATTTTTCAACTATCACGCTAAGAATCATGTGCCTTGCCACGAACAACAGAAGAAAGAACAAAATCATGTACGGTCTTTTCTATGTGCCCGGACCCCAAAAAAATTCCAAGCCAAATATGATGATCGAAACCTGGGCACACAAAGAAAAGAATAAAAACTTATGGAGTGCATGCACCTGAAGGAAGGAGATAAAGCAATAAAATGGTGAGCAAGACAGATTATTTGACATGTAAAGCCATGTCTTTAGGATGGGACTTCTTCAAAGCTTTGTAATATTGTGGTAGCATTACTGAGAAGTACTATTTGGTACTATGATGGAACTTTCTTTGGTACTATTTATAGAATATTTTTCATTTTTCAGGGCATGTGAAGATGCTTGAGAGAAGGGAATGGTTGATTGTATGATTGTGAATGCACAAATTTTGACATGGAATTTCAAATTTTGTAAAGGATCTATCCCTTATTATAATTTTGTTGTGACACATTCTTCTTTATACTTTGAAAATTAATAAAAATTAAATATTTTTGGTGGTGGTTGAGTTCCAATTTTGGGACAATTATTCTTGTCCTAGGTTGAAGTGGGACAACTTGTGTTGATTTTTCATCCTTTCTTGCTCTTTTCCTATGGAAACAAGTAACATTGTGTTACCAAAGTTCACTATCATAAACTATTTTTATTGGAGAAAAATAAAGCAACACATATTCAATAGTAAACCTTTATGGGAGCTTGTAATAGATGGGTATGAATTTCCTTCTAATGAAGTTTATAAATCATTGGATGTTGTAGGAAAGAAATATTTAAAAGAATTTGTAAAGAAGGAGAATGAATCACTTTCTCTGATAGTCAATCTAGTTGATGAATTTATATTTCCAAGAATCATTGCAACAGAATCATCTAAACAAGCATGGAATATATTAAACAATACATATGAAGGTGAAACAATTGCTAAATTGCAAACCTTAAGAATAAAATTTGAAAATGCTAAGATGAATGCTAATGAATCAATGAATAAATATATCACCAAAATACAGGATATTGCTAATCAAACAAGGATGCTAGGTGAAGACATTTCAGAAAGAAGGATTGTATTATCCCCAATAGGGTTGGGATATGATATTAATGGTTGGTTTTGTAAATTATGTATTTCCTGGTTGAGTAATTTTGTCAAACGGTTTGCCTTACATGTTTTATGATGCCACAACTTGGTTGATAACTTTTCCCACAACAGTTTACATGCATTTTAATAAATACTTATGTCTATCATATTACAAGTATTCCAAACACACATAAAATAGAGAAGACACCATGGCATTTTTATTATGGATGAATTCCAACACAACAACAATACAAAACTGATAATGGTTGTTATGACAGTTGCAACACAAAAATCAAACACACAAGAACCTAGATTGATGCTACAAATATCCTTAATAGATGATGTTGATATGTTCTAAGAGCCCTCATAGCCTCACGCCACCTATTTTGATTACCATCGAGCCTCCAAAGGCTAAAAAAAGGCCTCGCGGCCTTCCTCCAAACCATTGTGGCACAACAAATGGACTCTCGACCCTCCTCTGCACCTCACAACTCGGTAAATGGGCCTCACAACCCTCTCTATACCCACACAACTTCACTAATGGGATTAGGACCCTTTTCTAGTTCCTCTACAACACCCTCAATCCACAAATACTGCAACAAGAAGGTATTGATTCTCTTTGGGAACCCCCATTGAGCCTCCTAAGTGCCACAATCTACCACAAATCCACATGGTTTTCTCTGGATATCCTCGACACTACAAAAGAGTGAATTGGTCCTCCAAGGAAACCCTCGAACCCTCCAAACAAATCGTTGAACCAATAACTGGAGCTAAATCACCAAATGAAGCTCCAATGGAAATCCTATATGGATCCCCCTCTTGTCTAGATAGGGTGTATATTGCACCACCAAAACCAAACCAAACCAAACTAGAAGGGTTTTTCCAAAACCCCAACGAAAACCTTGTCTCCAAGAGCACTCCAAATAAGAGATTAAATCATAAGTGTGGAAGGTGAGGTGCTACCCTTCCTTTATACTTATCTTAACCCCTTATGGATATTTCCTTCTTTGACGAAATCCACATGACCTTTATTCCCCCTTTTAATTTTCATTTAAATATTAAAAATCACTTTATAACCCCTTTTTAATGTTGCAAAGTGATTACTTGGCTTGTAAGTCATTCATTGAGGTTGGAAGTGTCTTTCTCATCATCTCAGCCTTTAAATATTTTTGTATCGATTCCAACGATTTATTACACAAAGGTGTTCCCTCCAACAATATGACCTAGATAACACCTTTAGTGAATTTAATTAATTTATACTCAATAATACTCTTAATTTACGGGAATCATCGGAATGCAATGAAACCAAGAAAGAACTGTGTGGAAGTGATATTGATGATGAATGGACTAGACTGGGACTCATATAACTCCTCCAATTTGCCTAATCCCCATGTTAACCTCCATTTACCTCTTTGGCCAAGCTAACATAACCCTATAAGGTAGCCTCCGACTGTAAAGCAGGGGAATCAAAAAATGGGCACATTACAACCCTCCCTTCCCAAATATTGTTTGTCCTCAAGCAATGCCATCACAACCTGATGCTTCATTGAATGAACCATATATTTTTTTTAAATGATACCAGGGTCCCAAACCACCGTGTAATATGTGAAACATCCTTCGCTCAAGACATGGTCTAATAAGGTACCAACATAAGAAACCACTTGAAAACTATCAATAAGTAGAAAGACTTGATACTGCTACAACTTGATCAACCCCTCGAAGGACTTCTCTACTAGGGAACCAATCTCATGAAAGAAAAAACCGATCCTCACCTCCATGTTAGTTGTTGAATAGTCTAATATTGAAATCCTAGGGTCCCAAGCTAATCTCAGAAAGGGACCACCATGTTGAATGAACTTTGATGGATTGGTAGCAACATGCTCCATTTATTCAACAACTATTAAAACTATAATGGTAGTGTATCCTTGTAAGTGGGAAAAGTTACTTTATTGGGTGGCTTAGGAGTGGGTGGAGTAGAAATTCATGGAGATATTACAGAGTGAAGGATTAGGCTAAAATTATGGTGTAGTAATAGTGATTCAAGCAGTGGTTATGGTGAGATCAGAAAGGCTTCATAAACTTCAACAGGACACTACTTCTGCGCTGAGAAGAAGAAACCGTATGGGCAAACAGTAGTGTTGGTGGATGAGGATGATGAACTTTAGGTCTTTTGTAGCATTGGAATTGTTGATACAAAAATGAGATGTATGTGTGTTGTAAGTTCAACAGCCTGAACAATTATGTAGCAAGTTACTAGGAACTTGGTCTTCAGATATGGTTCATCCAAGGACTCAACATTACATGATAGTGCACTTGTTTTTACATATTGGTTATATGCTCATTTCATGATAATTTTCCTTCAAAAATCACTTGTTCATGGATTGACCTTCATGATCCTTCTTTTACATGTGAAAAAACTAGCACTTGTCTGCAATAAAATGTTAGATTTTGGAAGAAGAGAGGTGTACAGGCTGTCTTCTTTCAATAAAAATCAAATAAATTACAAATAGGGCATATAAACAGATCTAAAAAGGATACATTTAAGCAATCTTCATTTTTACCAGCTGAGGAGTGTTGGCCACCTAGACTACCTGACAATATTTTGATAATAAATTTTACGTATGATGTCTGATTGTAGTGCTTCAAAATCCAAATCGAAGTGAATTTGTAGGGTTATCTCCAGTATAAACAAGTTTTTAAATTCAATTTAAGTGATATCTCAAATCTTATGAGGAGCAACCTACATGACAAGGTTATTTTCAATTTCCACCCTAGACCAACAAGTACTATTTTGGGCACAAATTTTTCGTCTGCTATCGGATTGACATGATTCCAGTGGGAGATAGAATTATAATTATGTATGTATTTCCACTACAAATAGGTTTTGAAAATATTTTTATTTTACATGTTAAAAAAACTAATGAACATCCTAGCGGGCAAAGTTTTATTAGTGCAGATTTTAGACCAATAGTCACTTTTTAGGGCATAAATTTTTCGTGTGAAATTTAAATGGAGTGATTCAAGTTGGATTAGAAACTAGACTCAAAGGTGACTATTCCCTCTAAACATGTTTTTAAATTTCCTTCATTTGGTCCCTCAAAACATAATTGTCCCAACTTTGTTTTCAATAAAATTTGTCAATTCAAAGTGCTATGAAAAGAGTTGGGCTTAATATTTTTAGGTGTAATGGATGTGGTTTCTTAGAATGGCTAAAGAATTCATTTATTTCTACCATCTCATCATTGGAATTGGTGTATCATTGTAAGGAGTCATAATGTTGAAGAGTTGGAAAGAGGGATTACATGTTGAATTTTTGTGCAAAAAAGGTAAATTTACCCTCTTTTTAATTAATAGTCTCATAAAATACCGACAACATCATGATAGAAAAAATATTTCAATCCTACATCATCATTGATCATGTGATATTCCATTCATATGTGGTATTATTCATTGGATGAGTAGGATTGCAACTAGATTTCGTTGACAATACCAATGCATGAGCTAACATAAGGACTTTTCATCAATAGTTTCATGTGAGAAATGACCTATGCTACCAAGTGAGGGAAAATTTTATGCAAATATACCTACCCAAAATCCTCATTAAATTATTCATATAAAAACGTCACTAAATTCTGAGACATAAGGAATTCATAGTCATGGAGAAATATTTGAAGGCATTCAAATTCGAACTCATGACTTCTAGGGGACCTTGATGTGAGTGATTGTGACTTTCAAAGTAAAAAAAACATGCCTCCTTGAAAATGACTACTTCTCTCCTTGTTGGAGCTTCATGAGGCTTCGTTTACCTCTGTTTTTTTTCTTTTGTAGTGTTGGTGATTCCATGGTTCCTTTAGAAAACTTCAAATATTCACCACTAATTCAACAATGCAGAGCTATAAAAACCCTTTCTAAATTGTTGGCTAGAATATGTTGGTGTTATACCCTGACGCAGACGCCACCCGGCACACGTCCGCTCTCACCAGGACCTTCTTCTTCTCTGGCCCGAAGAGCTAAAATACTCTTCTTATCCCTTATCGGGACTTCTCCTTGCCCACAGGATGCTCTCCCGACGATCTCCCCTTACGTCTATTGGGAAATTGGGCCTCGTTGGATCGCGAGTCCTTAAAACAACGGAATCGGGTTTCACAAATCCCCGAATCCCGATGGTCTCTCACCCACGACTTTCTTACCTCTGATCGGTAATTTACCCGTCAGGAAATCGGTATATATGGGGTCAAAAATCCCTCACCTCGCGGATCCCCGAATTCCAATCTGTGATGCCACCTGTCCCCCTTTTACTACACTCTGGGACCCACACGTTGACCAACGGTCACAGAGATATTGCCTTTCACGACCTCATAAACCTTGATGCAAATATTTGCGCTCCCAACACATGAACCTCCGAGTTCACGATATGTCGATGCCACCTGTCCTCCACTCAGCACTGTGGCTGCAGGGTTATCGCGCTTCAGAGTTTCAGAACTCCTGCTGCAACGATTCTCACGACACTGAGAATCCCGAAAGTCCGAACTTCGATGCACGTGAGGATTATCCTTCCACGTCACCACTTCTTCCTGCGTTATCGGGTATCGCGGGATCGCGATTTCAAGTGTGGCGATTCCTCTGCATAGGAACGTCCCGAATGCTGAACCCCGACTCTCCGGGATCTCGCGCCACGTATCCCCGCTGAGATCAACTGCTCTGATCTTCTCGAGAAATCGCTAATCGCGATTTCATTCTATACGAGTCCCACGACCATGGAAACCCCGATATCCCGAACTCTGAATCTCCGGGGTCTTCTTTTCTCCTCCAGGTTTAAAACCTGTGCACTTTTCTAAGATCTGACGACTATCGGGACTTCGCAGTTTCCGTCTGCGAATCCTGACCGTCGATTCTCCTCTGATGCTATTTTCTCTTAAATGACTAAGTATTTCTGCTGAGACTTGTTCTCCAATCCTGCGCTTGCAGCTCCTGCTCGAAACCTTCCTCGACACGAACTTTCTATGCTCCCTCTCAACAAGATCACAAGGGTTCTATACCTCCTGAGCTTATTCTCTATGACTCCTTCAGAGGAATTTATGTGCACTCTTTGCGCTCGGCGTTCAACAACTTCTCAAGTGTTGAATCCTTCAGACTCTGTGCACTTCCTGCAACAACAGTCGTTTATCTCCTCTTGCTCAGACTAACAACTGAGATCTCTAACTCCACCTGCACACTCTTCGCACGGTTTCAACAACCCCTGCAACTTCTGTGGAAATGAGAATAAGTGTTAAACTATCGAGCTCTCATCAATGCACTCCTTGCGGATGAATTCAACTGCACTCTATGCAGGAATCTCCTGGCTCAAATAGAGAAACAATTGAAACTCATTCTCTTCCTTCTCAGACTTCAGTTTCAAACCCTGAAATCACATGCACATCATATACAAAGCAAATGCATAACCAGAAAACAAACATTCATGAGCATATAAACCACATACACAGAGAAACAACACCAATCATGAAATTGAATCAGAACTTCATTCTATTAATTCAACATCTGTACATGGGTGTTCTTCACAAAGTTATTTGCTTTCTCTTCTCTTCCTGAATGCTTGATCAATAATAATCTTATAATGTACAAAGGAGGGTGTCTATATCCATTTTCTCTCTCGAACTCTAAACTGTCTAATCTAGACTTAAACATCTATCTACCTGCATTAAATCTATTAAATGCCTTCTATCTACTTCAGACAAGAGTGTAAGGCTCGAGGTCTGATACAATACAACAGACGCTCCTTCATAAATGTTAACCTGAAGGATAAGGCGCTTCATCTTTAATGAGAATTCAAAAAGTCATCAAACTTATATGTCATGTGTTAAAAAAAAAACACATGCGTTGGCTCCACGCTGGCTTTGGTAGTCGTGATGCTCCTGCATCATACTCCTTGGATTGAAAACTTTCATGGGCTCCTGTCCATGAGCTCCTACACGGTCTGTTCATGCCTTTGAATCACCACTTCTGTCTCCCAGCTGGCATCCTCCACTGGGTGATTCTTCCATTTCACCAGATACTCGAAGTATTGCTTTCATCTGGTTCTTTTGCTGACTCTTCTATCAAGTATCCGCTCCATCTGTGGCCTTTCTGCAATCGGCATATGATTCTTCCACTGAATTTCTGGCTGCTCATCACTTCTAGCTCCTGCTTCTTCAGCCTTATACGGATATAAGTCTGAGACATTGAATGTCGGAGATATTCCAATGTCATCCGGCAATTCAATCTCATAAGCATTTTCTCCCAATTTCTTCAGGACTTTGCATGGCCCAATTTTCGTCATCTTCAGTTTGTTGTATGTTCCCCTTGGGAACCTTTCTTTCCTCAGGTGTGCGAAAACTAGATCACCAACTTCGAATTGAAGTTGTCTCCTATGCTGATCCGCTCTGCGCTTATATTCTTGGTTCGATTCTGTCAATCGCTGCTTCACCCTTCTGTGAAGATCCTCCATTGCCTCTGCGAATTCTTTAGCACTCGCGCTCTTTGTCATTATCTGCTCTGAATCCCTCAGCTCAGATACTCCTCTTGGTTGTCTGCCATATACAATCTCAAACGGACTTTTCCCTGTGCTTCGATTCACTGAATCATTGTAATCAAACTCTGCCTGTGGCAATACATTGTCCCAGCTACTGTGGTGCTCTGTCACCAAGCTTCTGAGTAAATCTCCCAGACTTCTATTGACCACTTTTGTCTGCCCATCTGTCTGCGGATGATAGGAAAAACTGAACATTAAGTTAGTTCCCATCTTCTTCCAGAGTGTCCTCCAGAAATTTCCAATGAACTTTGTATCCATGTCCGATACAATGCTTCTGGGTAAACCATGAAGTCTAACAAATTCCTTGAAAAACAAGTTTGTGATGTGAGTCGCATCGCTGTTCTTCTGACACAGAATAAAATGTGCCATTTTGAAAACCTGTCAACCACCACAAAGATGGAATCATGTCCTCTTTGCGTCCTCGGTAGTCCCAATATGAAATCCATGCTGATCGCCTCCCATGGCCCCTCAGGTATGGGTAATGGCTGATAAAAACCTGCATTCTTCTTTCTTCCCTTCGAATGTTGGCAAACTCTGCACCTGTCAACCAACTTTCTGACATCTTTTCGCATCTTTGGCCAAAAATATGCTTCGCTCAGCTTCGTGAACGTTTTATCATGGCCAAAGTGCCCTGCTAATCCTCCACTGTGCTTCTCCTTTAGCAGGTTCCCCCTCATGGAGAAATTCAAAATGCATAACCGGTTTCCTCTGAACAACAGTCCATTATGAATCATGTAATCCATCCACGGGCTTCTGTCTCTGAGAACTAGAATCTTGTATGCCTCATATGCCTCCGCAAAATCTGCATCTCCTGTGTACATCTCCCTGAGATCATCAAAGCCTAAAGTCTTGACTTTGAACTCYTGCAACAACAAACATTTCCTGCTCAAAGCATCAGCCACTTTGTTAGCAGTACCTGAAATATGTTTGATAACAAATGTAAAATTCTGCATGTATTCTATCCATTTAACATGCCTCTGGTTTAATTTCTCCTGCTGAATTACATACTGCAATGCATGATTATCACTATATAAGATGAATTCCCTTGGAATCAAATAGTGTCTCCATTTTTTCAATGCTTGTATGATGGCATAAAACTCTTTATCATAAGTGGAGTATTTTTCCTTTGCCTCATTCAGCTTCTCGCTGAAATAAGCAATCGGTCTGTCATCCTGGCTCAAGATCGCTCCTATGGAAAAGCCACTTGCATCACATTTTACTTGGAATGTCTTCTGAAAATCAAGCATCACCAACACCGGTTGCTCCGTGATCTTTCGCTTCAACAAATTGAAGCTTTTCTTCACCTCTTCAGTCCAATGAAAAGATTTGTGTCTTTTCCTAACTGTGTCCATCATTGTTGTGTTGATTCCACTAAAATTCCTAATGAATTTCCTATAGAAACTTGCCAAACCATGGAAACTTCTCACCTCGAAAACATTTCTTGGTGATGGCCAATTCTTTATTACCTCCACTTTACTTGGATCCATCTTCAATTCATTTTCCGATATGACAAACCCCAAGTAAATGAGTTCTTTCTTCATAAATGAAGATTTCCTCATATTAATCAACAGCTTCTCTTGTTGTAGCTTCCTCATTACTGTAGCTAAATGCTTCAGATGTTCCTCCTTAGTCTTGTTGAAAATCAATATGTCATCTAAATAAACAATGACAAACTTACCAATGAATTCTTTCAGCACTTCATTCATTAGCCTCATGAATGTACTCGGCGCATTCGTCAAGCCAAATGGCATGACTAGACACTCATACAACCCTTCATTGGTCTTGAAGGCTGTCTTCCACTCATTTCCTTCCCTCATGCGAATTTGATGGTATCCTCTTTTCAAATCAATCTTTGAAAAGTAATTTGCCCCGCTCAGGCAATCCATCAGATCGTCCATTCTCGGCAATGGAAATCTGCATATGATGGTGATCTTGTTAATGGCTCTAGAATCTGTACACATTCTCCAGCCTCCATCTTTCTTTGGGCTGAGTACCGTTGGAACGACACACGGACTCAAACTTTCCCTGACCAGTCATTTTTCCAATAACTCATGGACCTGCTTCTTAACCTCCTCATTCTCCTGAGGCATCAACCTGTACGCATCCTTGTTTGGTAAATTTGCTCCCGGTACAAGGTCTATGTGGTGACTTATGCTCCTCATTGGCGGCAACGAATGGGGTAATTCGTCTACCACAATGTCAGCGAAATCCTCCAGCAGTTCCTGAATTTCTTCTAGCAAATCATCCACTCTTGTGCTGGTCAAAATGTTTTTTGGTTTTCTGACCACAAAGAATTGTGGATCTTCCTTTTTCTTTACTTCTGCCAAAAGTTCCTTCCCACTCATGAGAAGTATCCTGTTGTTCAATTCTGGTTTTACCTCCTTATCTTTTATTGGAAGTAGCATGTGTGTTCTCCCATTCTTCTCCAGGGTATACGTATTCATTTTCCCATCATGAATTACATTTCTGTCATACTTCCATGGTCTACCTAGCAATAAATGACATACATCCATAGGAATAACATCACATAGAATTTTATCATTATATCCTCCTATCTTGATGTCCACTAAGCATTGTTTAGTGACACTCACCTGATGTCCCTTCTGTAGCCATGAAACTTTGTATGGACTCAGGTGATCAATCGTTTCCAGCTCTAGTTTCTCCACCATCTCGGTTGAAACGAGATTATCAGTGCTTCCACTGTCCACGATAACTTTGCATTTCCTGTCTTTGGTCTTGCATGCGGTTCTGAACAGTCTTCTTCTCTGAGTTGTGTCCTCTACCTCCTTCTCAGGTGTTATGAGAACTTTATGCATCATCAATGACCTTCCATCTTCTGTGTCTTCTGCTTCAGCAGCTCGCCTTTGTGCCTCAGCGATGTGAGCTTCTCCTCCATCTTTTTTTCTATCTGGACAATCAACCGCTTTGTACCCGTTCTTCCCACATGTGTAACATGTGATGATTCCTCCTCTGCCTCTTCCTCTACCTCTGGTACGAGGAAAAGTGTTTACATCAATGAAATCTCCTCACTGATCATCTTGTTGCCTTCTCTGTTCAACATATGGCTGCCTCTGCAAGGTTCCACCTCTTTCAACCCTAGTCTGAGGCTTTTTCCAGTCATCCTTAGATTTCTGGAACCTATCTTGGGCAACTGATTTTCCTCTCGGCTGGATCTTTCCTCGCCCTCGTTGTGCTGGCTTACGGCTCATCTTTTCCTCAGCTTTCAACGCCATCTGATACACATCCCCCACCGTTCTGATGGTTTTCATACTCATCTCATCCTGGATATCGTATCTTAATCCATTCATATATCTGGCAACTTTTTCATCATCGCTCTCCCGATGACCTACTCTGATATTGAGCTTGTAAAATTCCTCGGTATACTCCTTCACTATCATCAACTTCTGTCTCAGGTTCTGCATTCTCCTGAACAATGTGATCTGATAGTCCCTTGGGATGAATTTTGCTTTCATCTTCACAATCATTCGATCCCAGCTTTTGATCTTTTGTTTCCCTTTGGAACGTCTATCTGCCTAAAGCTTGTCCCACCATAATGTTGCATGTCCCTTCAGTTTCGTGACAGCATGCCTTACCTTTTTATCCTCTTCGATATCCTCATAGTCGAAGTAGGTGTCAAGAGATCTAATCCAGTCCAACAGCTCTTCTGCATCCAGACTTCCTTCGTAAGTCGAAATGTCCATTTTGGTCTTTGAACTCATCCGAGCAATGGCTTTAATCAAGTGCTCATTGGTTGCATCTTCGACTGCAAATTCTCCTTGCTGTTCAACTTCAGCTTCGCCTTCGGAGTCACTTAGATCTCCAGCATTGGCTGTGTGTCTCTGCGCTGCTTCCATGTCTTCCAATCTTGCTCTAAGATCGCGTATCTGCCTCTCCATCTCTGGATTCCCTGCCGGCCTACCTCTTCTTCGCATATCCCTGTCTTCTGGATCAGGCGATTGCCTTTCTCTTCTGGGCGGCATGGTGAAATTTTCTCTTTTCTCTCTGTCGCAGAAAACAAAGAGTTCCCGCTCTGATACCACTCTGATGCAGATGCCACCCGGCACACGTCCACTCTCACCAGGACCTTCCTCTTCTATGGCCTGAAGAGATAAAATACTCTTCTTATCCCTTATCAGGACTTCTCCTTGCCCACAGGATGCTCTCCCGACGATCTCCCCTTATGTCCATCGGGAAATCGGGCCTCGCTAGATCGTGAGTCCTTAAAACAATGGAATCGGGTTTCAAAAATCCCTGAATCCTGATGGTCTCTCACCCACGGCTTTCTTACCTTTGATCGGGAATTTACCCGTCGAGAAATCGGTATATACGGGGTCACAAATCCCTCACCTCGCAGATCCCCAAATTTCGATCTGCGATGCCACCTGTCCCCCTTTTACTGCGCTCTGGGACCCACACGCTGACCAACGGTCATGGAGATATCGCCTTTCACGACCTCGTAAACCTTGACGCAAATATTTGTGCTCCCAACAAGCGAACCTCCGAGTTCACGATATGTCGATGCCACCTGTCCTCCACTCAGCACTGTGGCTACGGGGTTATTGCGCTTTGGAGTTTCAGAACTCCTGCTGCAACGATTCTCACGACACCGAGAATCTTGAAAGTCCGATCTCCGATGCACGTGAGGATTAGCCTTCCACGTCACCACTTCTTCCCACGTTATCGGGTATCGCAGGATCGCGATTTCAAGTGTGGCGATTCCTCTGCATAGGAAAGTCCCGAATGCCGAACCCCGACTCTTCGGGATCTCGCGCCACGTATCCCCGCTGAGATCAATGACTCCGATCTTCTCGGGAAATCGCTAATCGTGATTTCATTCTATACGAGTCCCACGACCATGGAAACCCCGATATCCCGAATTTCAAATCTCTGGGGTCTTCTTTGCTCCTCCGGGCTTAAAACCTGTGCACTTTTCTGAGATCTGACGACTATCAGGACTTCGCGGTTTCCATCTGCGAATCTTGACCATCGATTCTCCTCTGATGCTATTTTCTCTTAAATGACTAAGTATTTCTGCTGAGACTTGTTCTCCAAGCCTGCACTTGCATCTCCTGCTCGAAACCTTCCTCGACACGAACTTTCTATGCTCCCTCTGAACGATATCACAAGGGTTCTATACCTCCTGAGCTTATTCGCTCTGACTCCTTCAGAGGAATTTATGCATACTCCTTGTGCTCGGCGTTCAACAACTTCTCAAGTGTTGAATCCTTCAGACTCTGTGCACTTCCTGAAGTAGCAGTCGTTTATCTCCTCTTGCTCAAACTAACAACTGAGATCTCTAACTCCACCTGCACACTCTCCGCACGGTTTCAACAACCCCTGCAACTTCTGTGGAAATGAGAATAAGTGTTAAACTATCGAGCTCTCATCAACGCACTCCTTGCGGATGAATTCAACTGCACTCTATGTAGGAATCTCCTGGCTCAGATAGAGAAACAATTGAAACTCATTCTCTTCCTTCTCAGACTTCAGTTTCAAACCCTAAAATCACATGCACAGCATATACAAAGCAAATGCATAACCAGAAAACAAACATTCATGGGCATATAAACCACATACACAGAGAAACAACACCAGTCATGAAATTGAATCAGAACTTCATTCTATTAATTCAACATCTATACATGGGTGTTCTTCACAAAGTTCTCTGCTTGCTCTTCTCTTCCTGAATGCTTGATCAATAATAATCTTACAATGTACAAAGGAGGGTGTCTATATCCGTTTTCCCTCTCGAACTCTAAACTGTCTAATCTAGACTTAAACATCTATCTACCTGCATTAAATCTATTAAATTCCTTCTATCTACTTCAGACAAGAGCGTAAGGCTCGAGGTCTGATACAACACAACAGACGCTCCTTCATAAATGTTAACCTGAAGGATAAGGCACTTCATCTTTAATGAGACTTCAAAAAGTCATCAAACTTATATGTCATGTGTTCAAAAAAAAACACATGCGCTGGCTCCACGCTGGCTTTGGTAGTCGCGATGCTCCTGCATCATACCCCCTTTTTACAGTAGTACTATGAAGAACTAACACTAAATTCCAATGTGAAGACAACAAATATGAGGTGCAATTGTGAAGAATTACACTAATCCTTGAAGATAGACAGATTTGGGCTTGTAGAAAATCTTCAAGATAATTTATTTATGAACTGCTTGAGAAATCCTCAAAAGCTAGTGTCCTTGATGAGACAAGCATGACAAGAAAAAAGAGTGACTTTGATAATACATCTTCATGATAGTCATGCATTAAAAACACATGTATTGTTTGTTGGACTCCATATTTGTCATGAATTTCCTAAATGGATGGAAGGAAGGAATAAAATAGGTTGCCCAAGATTATACAGTACTTTGAAGAATACATTTTTGTTTCTTAGCAAAACAACGGGCTCACATATACATGCTCAACAATACCACCTCACATAGGATTCCTTTCTCTAGCACATCATCAAGAAAAATTCCCTTCCATAATTTAAAATCATTTGAAACTATCCTTGAATGTGTTTCAGTTGGATTACTAGATACATTCAATGTGCTAGAAAATGCTCCCAGAACATTGTCATAGAAAACTTTGTTTATAAAACTATTAGTATTGAATGCAACAAATTAACCAATAGGATGACATGCTATAACTATATAATGAAAAATTTGAGTTGGCTATCTTACAAGAGATATAATGCATAGCTTAGCGCTTTCTACCCATGTGTGCTTTGAATCATCCAAGTCACATTCCATTGTACCACAAAGCCTCTCCATGAATGGTGACGTTTATGAAACTATTAATTGTAGCTTTGATTAGAGTAGAGTAGAAATATTATGAAATTTTTCTATCGGTACCTCCCCTTGAAGTGTTGATCATGGTGCCTTGAGTATCAATACTTAGATTTATCATGCACTAATATTCCAACCAAGAAAAAATTTAGACCAAAGAGACAAGTTGTGTTCTTATATAGGACATCAAATGAAGCCTTATAATGGGTAGCATAATATTTTGATTAGGGTTATGTATTGACAACAAAGTGTTTGCATGGCATGATTGTAGCTATGACTTATGGGTTGAAACATACACACGTGGAAGATTCTTTAGCAACCTAACTCCCTCTCAAATCTTAGCAACCTAAATTAACATTAGGGGTTTTCACAACAAAATGAATGAATAACCATGTTATATCCATGTTCTTCTTTCTTTTAGTGTATCATAGAAAATGAATCGAGGTTCGAAAGTTGATTGATGAAAGATAAATCATTATAGTTCATTTGTTATGACATCTAGTTCAAATCATAGTATGAGAGAATGAGATCCTAACATAACCACCATGTGAACTCTAGAGAGTCCAGAGAGTGTCTCATCATCTAAAATACAAAATTGATATAATGAGAGTCTGACATAACCACCATGGGAATTTCACAGAGTTTCTCATTATTCATGAAACAACTTCCACATTTTGTTCATGGAACTATGATTCATGTATAATGATGGCTTAAATAGTCAATCAAGGAATACAACTATTATCAAAACATTGACTAATGTGCATTTGTCAGTATGCCTAAGATCATAGGGAACTAGGTATAGGAATGATCTAATCAATGATGAAGAATCAAGTGTTGGGGATGAGAAGTCTAGGATGAAAAAGTATCATGGCTTAGTGAAAGGAGTGGGAAGAGTAAAAAAAGGGGGGATAAAGAAGAAAATAATACGGGATAAAAAGAGAAAATAGAAGAGAAAGCATGAAGAGTAAGAAGAGGAAGGGTAAGAATTAGGGTCGGAGGATTGAAAGAGGAATAAATAGTGAGGAAGAAGAAAATGGAAGTAAAGGCAACATGCAATAGGGAGGTGTGAGCATGGGTGGACTAAGATGAGAATACAATTAAACTAAGAATTTAATCAATCCAAGATGCTATATTATTGATTGAAATAATGACAATTCACCACATTCTCGTTAATTGATCTAGATGCAAGATTAAAGTCTTTTATGTTCCCTTGTCTCCTTTTTCAGTGGAATCCTTATTCACCAGTGCTTCCTTCCTCTCGCCAAACTCCCTGCAACATGATTAGTACTACGGGTGGCTCTTACTACACCACAAAAACCTTCTAATTTTAATTCATGCAGCTATATGGATGAAAAACACTTTGTATGAGACCCTACAAAGAGGATAGTCGACATCTTCTCTTTTCTCTTCTCCTTGCCATCTGTTATCTAAAATTATTAAAATAAATACTATTGTTCCCTTGACACCTCACCGACAATGATGCAAAAAAATTCAGTGTTTCTATATGTTTTCTATTTAACCAGGAACACACACACATTTTATCTTATTAACCAGGGTTTCCAATATTCTTGTGAGATGTCATGCATTGTATGTGTAAGATTCAATGTCTTAACTTGTACTAGTTTCCTAATATGCTCCTAAGAAAATAAAATTGTGTCTTTATTCTACAAATCAAAGTGACATTGCAGAAAAGGAAACACACCACTAAGTTATATCCTACTTATCCATAAGTGCCATAAAGCCAGTCTTCATTCAGTTATTCGATACTCGGGATTGAACCTTCCTGCAACAATGCTCCATTTTGGTGTATTTGGGATACAACTTAATTTGAATTGGAAATTGCATTGAGGGAAACCAAAACGCACCACACTTGTGTAAATGTAAACACACTTAAGTTAGCATGAATGATATTGATAGTTCAAGTAGTCCCTGGCTCCACAAGGTAATGCATAATTCTACCATGCTCTGTTTGACTATTGCTATTATCATTTATCATCATGCATAAATATACACTTCTCATTTGATCACAAGTTAACAAGTAAATGTAGAAAAGAACATAATAAATATTTTAAGCTACCTAAATTAAAAAGAACATGCAACCTATGGAAATAACCTACAACTCCACAACTTGTAAATGAAATAGAACAACATCAAAGTAAAACTAGATGCTAAAATAAATAAAATTTATATACATCACAAACAACTATATACAGATCCACAACTTTTTTTCTCTAGAGTGGGCCCCCTCTAGAGAGCAGGGAGATGGAATAATAACAATGCTAACAAATGGAAATCAACACTCACACATTCAAGAGATAACCAGCAAAGAATGCATAGGTTTGGGTGCTCTGCCTTTTATTCCTGAAACTCCAATTCTTTTACATCATCTTCTAAACAATATTCCCATATCCAGATTTCCCCCTTTTGGGCCAAATCTTATACATATATATGAATGGGTCGAATCCCCATGTAAAATAACCAAATAACAAAAGAAACTAACTGCCTAAAAACAACAAAAATTGAAAGCTTGTGCCCAGCTTCATCCTTCATACACTCTGTTTCTGTGGGTTTTGATTTCTTAACATCATTTAGGGTCTCAAAATGTCCCTACAAGTTCATGACCTTCAAAAACTAGAAAAAATCATAGAAATTTGATTTTTTTCCTACTATAACGTCCCTTTAATCTACACCGTTGATCTCAAATTGGAAGAAATCTAGACCATTGATACGCTCTCCATCGATGATCGGTGATCGAAGATTTATTTTTGTAAACCAAACTTTCTCATCGATCTCCCTGACCCCCGATCATCATCCATCAGTCATTTTTCTTCGCAAACCAAAATTTTCCCACAAATATCGGCGATCCTTGATCATCAACAATAATCCATCATAAAATTCCTTTGACGACTAAATTAGTTACAATTTTTCCAAACCCTGACCATCGATCATTTGCCATCTCTTTTCTGACGTGGAAGCTATGTTGACGTGGCATGCCACCTAGATGATGACATGGCATGACACATGGATGTTGACATGGCATGACATGTCATCATCCTCTTTTCCTTCATCGATAATCGACCATTTCTCTTGGACAAATTTAAAACACCTCACTAAATCTGTCAACACCCAATCATCGACCATCGACGATCGAAGATTTCTCTCAATCGAATGAAAACTCCTGCTAAATCCTGCTAGTCCCTGATCATCATCCATGAACGATCCCCTTTGGATGCATGAAACCTTCGCCAAATTTTGTTTCTCCGTAACCATCAACCATCAGTAAATTTTGTTGGCAAACTTTGACACATAAACAATTTGGCCAAATTCCCCTACGAATCTAGATCATCGATCTCCAACACAAAATTATCTCATCTGTTGATTTTCTTCCAACCTCCCTATAACCAAAAATCAATCTAGAGCGTCGATCTATCTCATCTTTCCAGCTTCCGAAAATGAATCTTGGTCGTCAATCTGGTAACTATTCCAAAATTTGAAAACATTATAAGTTTTTAAATTTATTAAAATGAATATGGGCCATTGATCTTGAGATCGAATGCGATCTTAGTCATCGATTCATCAACTTTTCCCAAATTCTATAGTGGTCATTAGAACATGAATTTTGACCTTGCAAGTTGAATCTAGCTCTGTAATCTGGTCGATTAATGCCACTAAACATCTCAAACATTTCTCAAGAATCTAAATATCGAATTTCCCCACAAACTTGGGGATTTCTCTATGGTTCTCCACCATTTTCCCCCCAAATTCGCTCATATTGAAGTTTGTAATAGTGAATTTGTTCAAATTCACACTGGTTCTTGGCCCATACAGGTCCAATATTGAAATTAAGTTATGATACCACTTTGTAACATACCCAACCCCCAGCTAGGTCACGTCACTGCTAAAACGACCCAATAAAAATTTATGATGCCAAATCTATATGCAGAAATAACACACATCATAGCATTCAAACTCATGCAACTATCTATGCTACTTAAAAATGTAATTGAAACTACTCTAACTGTGCACATAAACAACTAAACAACATACAACAACATTCAATCACATAAATAGATATTTGAATGCATCATTTTACCCACAACAATTAGCATTTAACCAAGATAGCTCAAAGTAAATTTCACAACTATAGCAGCATTTAGCATAAATGAACATAATAAATAAGAACACTTATCTTATGAAACTATGTAACCCGTTGTAGAGGACGGACATTCCTCCCAACCATAGACTTATTGTTCTGGTTCTCAACAACGAGTCATGCCCGAGCTAGGGATATGAATCCACAAAAGATGGTGGTCCCTAAGGTTGGCTAATGTCCCCCTCTCAACAGTAAAAAATCACAGCTAATTCTAGTCCACCAACTCTCTTCCCCTCAACTTGCACAATCCAATGGATGGAATCCCCCTTCACTGCTCAGAGTCCCTCAGGACTTTCGACTCCCCTCTAGGGCTTCTAACACAAGTTTCATGGGAATTCTAATTGTTGGAGCCTCGATAATTCCCCAGCTGCAACACGAATTCTCCCATCATAAAAATGTGTGCTTCCTTGTTGAGTTTCAAATAGCACGTTAATCCCAGGAACAAAGCCACTTTCTCCATGGATTTTCATAACCAAAAAGCTACCAAACTTTCCCATAACAACTACCTTCAAGCTTCAACACTTAGGACTTCTTTGTTGTCTAGAAAACTCCATGTCAACATAGCTCTCCACGTAAAAACGTGAATGTGTAATTCTAGTCTTCTACCCATACGGATTTCCCTTATTTTTATTGCTTGCTTGACTTGCACTCTTCCCCAAGATGGTTGTACTCAACCCCCATGCTCTCAATAACTATGGGATGTGATTCTCACATCCACCCTCTTACATGAACTCAATGATTGGACTCTAGAACACTCAACAGCTAATGGACGATTCATGGTAAGGATAATTTAGAAAGAAAAGGTTTGGGTTTAATAAACATGGGTAAAATCTCCCCCTTGGACCCCTTCCCTCTCTTGTGGATACCTAGCCTCCAAATCTCCATCCATGTCCATCTGCAAGTAGTGATACATTTTATTCATTATATTAAATTTACATCATTTACATATTACATCACTATGGCTCTCGGTCATACATTACATGTACAATATACAACACTAGTCTGCGGTTCGAAAATGGGGGTGTTAAATGAAGGGGGACATCAACTTAGAATGAAAATGGTTGATAGGGTGGTTATAATGGTCAAACCTAAATCAAATCAAAGAGGATATTTAATTACAAGTGTATTGTGTTTTTTTTCTTAATAAAAATTTTGTTAAAAGGCAATGTGTAGAAGCTTTTATATTACAGGGAAATGAAAAAATACAGGTCTTTATTCCACAAGTTTGTGCAAAAAACAAACCAACACCTAATGACCAAACCATGATAATGAGGACAAAGAAGATAAATATCGAAGTTAACGTAAGGTTATTAGAAGGTTCTTAAAAGGCTATAAGGATAAATGTCAAAGTTAATGTAAAGTGGTTAGAATTTTTGAAAGGGTTATAAAAGTAAAGGTAAAAGTTAGTATAATATGGTTAGAAAGTTTTGAAAGGGTTCTAAGATTTAAGTTGTATGATTAGAAGAATAAAAGTATTTAATTAAAAAAATAAAAATTAATTAAAAGTAGAGTTTAAAATGTTAGGTTATTGTTGTCAATATTATTAGGTATTTAATTAGTTTTGTGTTAATAAGTGTTTGGTTGAGATTTTTGTAAGTAAATTATATTAGTTTATTAAATATAAATATGAGAAAACATTTTTTAAATTCAAATTTGAATTTTTTTCTTAAATAAATTTAATTGTAAAGTAATAAATTTAAATAAAAAATTTAATTGTGTCGAAGGCATGTATACAGGGGTAGATTTTTCCCTAAACCTGTCAACTGTTCAAAACCTATCAATCAATGTTTCCTTCCACGTCACCTATCCACATATCCCTTGCCTCCTTTGTTGTATGTCCGGGTTTGACCTCATGTGTGTGTTGTCCATCGAGATTTGCTTGATTTCCACACTTGCTTTACCAAAGGAACTCAGGTATTATATAGGACACCCATGTCACATGTCATATTTCATCTACAATAATATTTCTTCATGGCCAGTGTTGGGATCTAGATATGTCATATTTTCTATCATGTAAAACCTTCATTCATAAGCTATATTCATGCACTCTTGATACATTCTATAGCCATTATCCCATCACTTACCACTAATTACATCCATTCTACCTTGTGGTTAATTATTGTTTTTTTCTTGTCTTTTTAAGTGATTAAAGATGATTTTAACATCATTTATCGATGATGGTTTAATCCTATGTTTCTATGTCCAATAAATGTGTCCCTGTTCCGGTACCTACAATGTCCTTGTTCCGGTACCTGTACTGTTCATGTACATGTATTGTTTCTGTTTCGGTACCATTAGAGTCATCTGGTACCTACGCTCATCCGGTACTCACACTCCAACTCGTCCAATACCGGAAGGTTCTATAGTCATCCAGTACCTGTTCTCATCCGGTACCAGTGTTTATTTGTCACTTGTGCTCATCCGATACCAACATTCTACAGGCATCTGGTACCAGATATAGTTCGAAAATTTGGAATATTTCTAGAGGAAAATCGAAGACATGGGTTTTGTCCAAAACGACGTCGACATGCAAACATATGTGTTAGAATTCACCCAGATTGTACGTGTGGACCTCCAACTCAAGGGGAATTATTTTTCTAAAATTAGTAAAAATCTCAAGCTACCAACTTGCACCTCTATTTTCGTGAAGATGGTATCAGATATAGAAATTCTATGAAATGGGCTTTGTTTAGAATGTGGAAAATTGAGTAACAATAGAGAACCTTTTCAAAATTATATTTTTTTTGGACTATATGGGTGGATCTCTAACTCAAATCTGCCCAGATTGATGAAAAGCCCAAATTTTTTGAGATTTATCCTAAAATTGTAAAAATTGTTTTTTGAGTTTGGGAATTCGGTTTTATCCATTCCTCCATGGATTTCATGTATAAATAAGATCCTTATAGGGATGAGAAGTGTATCCATTATTGTCATGAATTTTTTCTAAATGAGAGATTTATTCTTGTGGGAAAGCTTTAAGGAGTTGTTAGCCATGTAAAAATAGATTTTTTGAATTGTTGCTACAACATTGGACACCATATCCATTTGATATGAGTCTTTTTAGCAGCACTAACCTCCTGGGAAGGGCCCCTCATAGTGGTAAGTGTTGCTATATTTTATTTTCTTTGTATATTAGCATTAAATTTAGTTTCTTTTCTTCTTGCATTATTGTTTAGTTTGAAAGTCATATATTGTGTGTTTGCATTCTACAATTAGTTTGTATCCTGAAAATTGATTCGTAATAGATAAAACTCAAATCAACACCCTCTCACTCAAGGAATTGGTACATTGCATTTGATTTAGTTCAATCTCTTTCTATATGCTTTCAATTTATGAGTTTTCATGCTACTCTATCTCTGAATTTAATGACTACTTGACCAACAGTTCAATTGTTTCACACATCGCTTTAATTTTGTCTTTTCTTATCTGATCACTCTACTAATTCTTTGTTGCTAAAATGCTACAGAAATACACTTTCCAAATAGCTCTCAAACTACCTCCAATCGCTTTCATAAACCCACACATTCCCACATTCAATCCTCATAAAGCATACTTTGTTTCTGGTGTCTCTTTTTTAGTCAACACATTCTTTAAACCAAATATGTTCATGCCTATTCCATTATATACACATCCACCATTGAATTCCCTTTTAATTGTTTTGCTTCATTGATCAAATTTCCCTTTCAAATATGCATCCCAATCCATTCATTACACCTTCCTTTCATATGTGTCAAAGGATATTAAAACAAAGCTTTAGTATTTGTTTGAACATTTGCATTTACATGTTTACATTAAAACACAAAAAAATATATTTTAAAGTGAATTTATTATTTGCAGATCTATGTGTGTTTCGCTTCTTATTATTCTTACTATAGAACACCTTTCCACTCCTTTCTTATATCCTTCATGATTTGATATCATTCCTTGTTTGGTTGAATACTCTCAAGCTCCATAACTAAATGAACATCAATCCAAGATTCCACTTCTTTCCACTTTGTATTTTTTCATTGTCATTCTTTCTCATTCCTTTCCATTGCTTTCCATGCTTTCTCATTGTGATCGATGCATTTGATTGATGACAAAGTTTGAGTTTAGATCTCATTTCCTATTACCTAGTTTTTAGCCATTTGATTATTTTTTTATTCACTACTGGAATCCATTGAAGGATAGGAAACTTAAGTAACCTACTCATGATTAATCACACGAACATGATCACTCTGAGTGCATGAAAGACTGTGATCTAAGCCTTTATATCACTTAGTTATTCATGTGTCCCAGTGATGAATCCTTAGTGTTTATATCCCGCAGTTTACATTTAAATTATGTAGTGTGGGTTTGAATATTTTTTACCGCCTTTAGATTAGGCTAGAATAGGCTCCAATCCTGCATTTCCTGTGCTCCCTGGTTGATAATTTAATGTGGGAATTAATAGTGCATATATTTATCCCCACAACTAGGCATCTCCTCTTCTTTTTTAAGATCAGGTGATTCACCTGGAATGGGAAATTATTCTTCTTCATGACCAAGTGGCTCTTCCTTTGCAGGCACCCTCAAGAACTCATAAAGAGTGACATTTTCATCCTCTTCAGTTGGATCTTCAACTGTTTCAAATGTTGGGCGTCCAATTTTCAAGCTATCACACTCATCGATCTATGGCTCGGTCTCAGGAATGTTGAGTACTCAAGTAGACAAAGGATCTGACAATGGAAGTTTTTGTTCTTATTCTTGTGGCCTAGTCTCCTCAATCAAGCCTGAAACTCCAACCCTTATAAGTTCCTCGGGCCTTAATTTGGGCATGAAGATATGCAATGTATCTTGTTCAAACCTACCGGAAATCGATTCCAAGTTAACATTGTTGGGGATTCTAAAATAATTTTTAAATATTTGGCACCTATGTTCCCTTCTATGCCATGTCCATCCCACCATCACCATTTCTTGGAACCGTATTTTCCCACTCAATATCAAAGTCCTCATGTCATTGATCTCCACTCTTACATTTTCTTTCGTGAATCCTTCAAAACCATGTATAATAACACGACCATCTCATATAAGAAAACTCTGTTTAATGCCAAAAAAAATCACCAATAAACAAAGAATAAGAATATTTTTATGTACCTGGGAGATGAGCAATGAGTTTGAGTTTTTCTAAATGTGAAGTTTTTGTGATTTTGATATAAGGATGAAAATTTTCTATTTAAAAGAGATGGTGGTTATCATATCCATCTCTGCAGTTGTCTCTATTGTGGGTAATACTGAGAGCTAAGATCAACTCGATATCATCAAACGCTCATACTTGTAAATATAGAGGAGACCCAAAGTTTCAAATATCAACTAAAATTCTCAGAAGAGTGTTTTTCCATTCCTCACCCAAAGTAACACTAGTGGAAAGTGAGGAAAAGGGGAGAGGAAACAAAGAGGATCAATTTGTTTATTACTTATTCTAGTATCATGGAAAATAGCTTGGAGTGGATAAACAATGCCAATTCTCTAGAAAGACACATGGTTCCTGGTGTTCACAATATTTTTCGACATATATCTCTCAATCCCCCGTTGGGAAACCTTTTAAAGGCCATTGCCAACAAATAGATTTGAGACAAAGCTTAGCCCTGTGGAGAAGAAGGTTCATTTATATTGTCTTATATGAAATACAACCCTTAATCAATAGTGGAATATGCACTCAATCATATCCATGCCATGTTCAATGACTTAATCAATTAATTAAATTGGGAGATTCTTATACCAAACATCAATGTTCCTCTCTCTTCCAAAAAGCATGCTTTTGATATCACCAGAGTTTTCCATCATGGATACTTCAATCAATCGCGCAATTCAATGGAAAACTTCTTCCACTAGCATTTGTTTTGATATAGGCTATAATCAAAGGACAATGTCGAGCAAAGGTCAGTAAGGAGAAACCCAAATCTTTCCACCATCTACACACAAAATTCATAGATTTTATGATATTGAATATTAATATGAATAGACCAGTGAAATCTGAATTTGTATGTGAACAAAATATAATACAATGACACATATCATCACCTAGAGACATTTTTTAATTCTTTATGTAGTAAGAGTGAAATACGTTGAACTCCAATTTTGCAAGTTCTATAAGTTTCTCAACCTTCATATATGGCATCCTGAAAAGTGAAAATCCATCGAAACTAGACTATTAAAAAGAAGAGTTATTTGTTGTTGAATCATAAAATCACCAACTAGCCACCTTCTTGCAAATGGTTGCAAGGCACTAATAAAAAAAATTACTATCTACCTATATATTATAAATACTTAACTATAGGTGGGACCCCCTAGTTAAAGAAAAAAAATTGGCAATGCACCTCTTCTCTAAAGAATGGTCTTTACAATCCACTTCAGTTTAATTATGGCATTTCGATGCATCGGTCACAATTTATTAATGAATTTATAGAGGTGATAGTTGAAAAGGTATGAGTCTTTGTCTTGGTTATTAGTGACAATGAATTCCCATCCACGACATATTATATTCATAAAAAAGGTTGTTGTTTCATTAAAGGGCTTGGTATATATTGAAGCTTTCATATGCATATACGAGTAACATGTAAGTGATAAAGTTGACTTTACATTTAAATTTTTTTGGTTATATCCTAGTGATCCAATATGAAACAATACTCAACAACTTAACATAATGCTGCATATTATATGAAGTATCGATCTCTCATTATGAAATGGGTAGCACAATGAAGTTTAAATATGAGAGACTTTTTTCAACACAACACGTATGGTATATTGCATATTGTTTTTGTATCCCATGTTACATGCCTTTGACATTTAAGTTGGCATAAATATGTTGTCACATATTAAGGTTGGCAATGAATGTGATTTTAGTTTTGAGAGGAAAATTGGTATCTTTTGGCCATCGTTTCATATGACATTTAATCATTGTTGATATGGATATTGGGCACATGATCTATTGAATACTTGGAATATTGTATTGTCTTGTTATTGGATGTAATTGCTAGTGGAATGGTGACTTGGAAAAAGAATTAATGTCTTTTTGGGATGTGAGTCTCATGCATTGAATCCATGGACGCGTGGTTTTCGTGAGGTTACCACCCCGAGCATTCTAGCATTTTCATTTTGTTTTTTTGGAATTGAGCTCTAGAGAAACTCTTGTTTGACCCTAGTCATGGTTGTTGACAATGAAATTCATTGTTTTCAAGGGAAAAATGAGCAGTTAAGTGAAGGTAAGTTTTGTAGCTAATTCCCATCAATGTGTATTGAATATTTTTCACTAATAATTTAGAATGAGCTCTGTTGACTGTAAATGTACATGTTGATTTTCTTGTGAGTTCATTACGTCATTTTTTCTTCCCTCCTAAGAATGAAATAATCAGTTCATTTTACTGCTTGGTTCTTTGGTTCATATCCATCAAAGAATGGTAAAGTTTTCCTGGGTTTTTCAAAATTGTCTCATAGTTTTTATTTCTCGAAATATTTTTATGGTGAAGGTGGGTAGTCAACTCCAGGTTCATGACGACATATTCTAAGTGTTGTCTTGGTCTAAAGGAAAAAAAGGGATCGATCCTCGGTGTGCCCTTTATCTATGATTTTACACTAAACCCTTTTGTCTTCCTCATATGGAATGTTCGGTTTAATGAATCTTGTGTTGTGTGGATTATCTTATGCTTGCAACCAGGATTGTGGGTTTTTCATGTCTATGATGGGGTTTCACCTTGTGTGTTTTTTTTTTGGAAATGATGTTTTGATTCACCATACGAGCAGAGATATTTGGTCTGGTTTCAATTCCAATCATTTAAAAACTATATTGTCTCTCTTCTTGATTAATCTCAAGAATTAGAGTTGCTTTGTTGCTAAACCCTAGGGAGTCGCATCCTTTCATGTTGAAGGATGTGTTTCGATCCTTGGTAAAATATTTGGCTATCTCAAAATTGGTAACCCTGTGCTCTTTAAACATGGTGATAACCTCATGTTACAATGATGTGATCTAGTTTCGATCCTTGGTCTCTTTTGGGAAGAGACTACTATGCATTGATTGTTTAATGTATGAGAATGGCCTTTTCTAGAAAGTAATACAATGAGAACTAAAAATAATAAGTATGTTGAATACCTTATTCATCCTTATTCAATTTTGGATTCTGAAAAAGATATTTGGAAATGGCTAATATATGTTTTGGGGGAGTGAATATTTTCACTGTCGAACCCCGATTTTATAAAAGGATATCAAACAGTTTGCTTGATTCTAAAAAAAATATATTGCTTGTGTTATTTCAATGATATTACAGTGGTGATATAAATGGTATGCATTCGCTCATTATTACTATTGGAAAAAGGGTTCGATTGATTTTGGCATATGTTTGCAATTGATATTTATTGTTTCTCATGGCTTGATATTTGAATGAAATGAGAATTATTTAATGGATTGGAATGTTTTATTTCATTACACAATATCAATTCCTTCATCTTGTCATTTTCCATAAGTTATTCCCTCATTCCAATCTTCATATATCATTTCAAATGTTCATGTATCTTTTCCCCTATGTTATGAAATTGAATGTTTATTGATTGAATGATGTTGATACTGGAAATAAGAGCATGTTATTATTGGGGACATATATATGGTTATGACCATATTTTGAAGAAGTATGTTGCAGACCGGTTATACTTGTTAAATTCAATTTATATTTCTCAGGGCCAACCCCTCCATGTTTTCACTTTCCATGAGTTATTCCCAGCTCCCAATTCCATATTCATTTTATTCCATAAGTTTTTTTTTTCCCTAAGGCATGATAGTTTTTCTTAAAACAAAGGAATGACAGAGGTAGATATAAAATTTCAAAGGTGGATATTAATTTACAGAGGTTGTTTTAAAGAGATTGTTTGACTTTATGATAAACTATTTCTGAACATGTTCCATCTCATTCTCTATCATTATATCATTTTTCGCACATTACAATCCCATCATATTCCCAAATACATTCTCTCTCCCATGTTTGTAAATGATAACTACTTATGGGATGATTGAATAATTGAAGGATAGATGTGATATATTGATTGATTCCCCTCATTTGTATCTCCTTGATTTATTGCATGTTGTTTGTTGTCAACAACGTTGTTCTCAGTTATGTTAGGAAAAATGGTATTTGATATTTATTTGATATTGTATGTGTGCTTTAACTCTTCTTTACACTTATAGATGAGTTTCTTCAGTAGAGGCAGTGGTGGCAGAGGAAACAGGGGAAGAGGGAGGAGACCAAATGAATTTCGGGGAAACAAAATGCTCTGGATCTTGAACTTAGAAGGTCAATGGGATTTCCAACCTCATCCTCCACCTGAAATACCACCCCTTCAACCTCATCCAAATATTTTTGGAATTCCTATACCACCACATGTTTCATTACCACATGATATTCCAACCAATGATCGTTGAAATTATGTTTTCAACCCTCCTCGACATCAAGCTCAAGGATGGCCCACAACCTCCTTACCATTACCTCCACCTCTTCCAAACCGATCATCCCTCCATATCACATCAAAAGCTTCACATGCCAAATGTCCTAGAAATGAAAGTAAACATATCTCCTTTGAGGATATGCATCCAGAAGCATCAACAACAAAAGTTAAGGCATTGTTTGATGAAGGTTTGGAAGTCATAAGGCCACAGGGAAGTAAACAGAAGCAATTTGCCTCACATAAAAAGTATGACTTTTGATTTATGATTATGATGTTTTTATTGATTAGGATAGTTATGGCTATATTTTGAGATAGAGGTATGTTTTAGATAGACTAATTATTCAACATTTTTGGAAGAGTTGATGTTATATTTATTTTGTCATATGTGGAAGCTTTGACTAAGAAATAAATAGTCTTATATATATATATATATATATATATATATATATATATATATATATATATTGATGTTTACAAGTTTTGCATGGGATGATTGGTTGATGGAATCAATTTATATCTATTTCAAAGGAGGAACAAGGGGGAAATTGTTTGTTTGTTTTTTTGTTTTGTTTTAAAGAGTAACTAGAAGGTCACCACCTATTAGTTAGTATTTACTTATCCTTATCATTAAATATTATTATTAATTTATAAATTTGTCCCCGTTAACTAAAATTAGTTAATGACATAACTAAAAGTAGTTGAACTTCTCAAACTACTTTTGAGAGGAATAAAAGAAGATTTCAAGGGACAAGCAAAAGGAGAGTGATAGAAAGAACAAATATGATAATGTTTGCTCTTGCTTCTTAAGTGAGATTACTTTATTATTTCATTCATCTTTGAAATACATAAGTGATAATGACTTCTTTTTTATAGTAGGATCCTACTAAAGGTGGCAACAAGGAGGGCCAATGATATACTTCACAAGGTTGATCACTCGTCTCTGATAGTTGGTGGATTCTTGCTAGATTTTTGTATTAGTTTTCAATGTTGATTGAGGGTTTTGTGCAAAGTCAAGGGAGTATCATTTGTGGCCTATCATTTCATCTTTGTTTCAGTCTTGGTTTCACTTGATGATATCAGTGGTATTTGTATGATACAATATACCATATTTGATTGCTAATTCTCATTCCGGTCTTTGTTTTGAAGTCTCATTTGAGTTTCCCGTGTTATCTTTATCATATATTTTAATTCTAAAGTTGTTCAAAATTTATTCAAAAATATTTTATGTTATGAATATGTTATTTTTTGTTTTGACATACTTAAATTGTAAAAAGGTAGCATTAATTCCAAGGACATATTTCTTGAGAATTAATTGTTTTTTTTGTAAAAGAGGCTATAAACACATGGTGATCATTTCGATTATTTTCTCTAGTGAGGAAGAATTTAAATATGTTGGTATTAAGATAGAATCATTATTTTTCATCAACATTTATTTGGATACCATACTAGGGAAATCTTCAATATTTCTCCGGTATTCATACCTCCTTGTTGTAATTATTGTAATTTTTTTTGTATTTGACCAACTTTATTTTTCTTTTTATTTTTTGTTTTCATGACCATACATGTTGTACATCAACCCAACATTGATGATGATTTATATGATCAAACCATCATTTATTTAACCTTGTTTAAAACAATTTTGGAAACATCCCACTCATGAACTGAACTTAATCAATCTTGGGAAGTTATTTCTCAAGATATTAGAATTAGAGAACAGTGGGAGGCCCAACAAAGGCTGGATAGAAATCAATCTCCTCATTAAGTAATTTTTCTTGTGTTCTCTAGTTCTCGTTTCTCTTGAAGAATGAGAGGTTTGTATCCAGAAATTAATTATGTCTCTGAGATAGGAAGAAGAAACGTTGTCCTTGAAACCATACAAGGAAAACATCGAAGATCTTTGTTTGATTCTTCCATCTCTTCAGTATCATTTATCCCTATCACTTTCAAAATTGCATCTTTTGGTTCTTCTTCTAGTTCTGTTCAATCTTCTTCTTCACAATCCTCTTCCTCTTCCTTAATCGGAAGCATTTTCAGTCATCATATTCAAGTTCAATCTACCACCAATCCTGCCAAAGTAATCAAGAAATTTAGTTTATTCCAATTTGAGGAAGATGCCAAAACTACACCATGGCATGTGTCCTCACCTCTAGATCGTGCTCCAGCCAAAACTCCCCTTCCCAAATTCAAAGATCATTTGCCAAAAATTTTAGGAAATCACACCATTTCTACTAAAGAACATACTAGTGCATTTTCTAATGCATGTCACAATATAGGAGCAAATGATAATGATACTTGTCTGTGATTATTCGTTAATTCTCTAGAAGGGAAAGTTGTTGCTGATTTTTTTGAATTGCCTCCTAAAGTATTTTTGACTTGGGATGAATTAGTTTACTGGTTTAAATCAACATATGGGCATCCCAAGAATCCAGCAGATTTGTTAAAGGATTATAATAACAATGAGAGCTAAGAAGTATTGATTTGATGATATACTTCACAAGGTTTATCATATGTCTCTAATAGTTTGTGTATTCTTGTTAGATTTTTGGATTAGTTTTCAATATTGATTGAGGGTTTTGTGTAGAGTCAAGGCAGTGGCATTTGTGGTCTGTCATTTCAACTTTGTTTCAGTCTTCGTTTCACTTGATGATACAAGTGGTATTTGTATGATGCAATATACCATCATTGATTGCTAAGTCTCATTCTGGTCTTTCTTTTGAAGTCTCATTTGAGTCTTCTGTGTTATCTTTACTAGATCTTTTAATTCTAAAGTTGTTCAAAAATTATTCAAAAATATTTCTTGTTATGAATATTTAATTTTTTTTTGACATACTTAAATTATAAAAAGATAGCATTAATTCCAAGGACATATTTCTTGAGAATCAATTGAATTTTTTGTAAAAGAGGCAATAAAGACAGGGTGATAATATTGATTATTTTCTCTAGCTACATAGAATTTGAATATGTTGGTATTAAGATAGAATCATTCTTTTTAATCAACATTTATTTGGATGCCATACTGGGGAAATATTCAATATGTATCTGGTATTCATACCTCCTTGTTGTAATTATTGTAAATTTTTTGTATTTGACCATCTTTCTTTTTTTTTTTCTTTTTTTTTTCATGACCATACTTGTTTACATCAACCCAACATCGGTGATGGTTTAGATGATCAAACCATCATTTATTTAACCTTGTTTAATTCAATTTTGGAAACATCCCACTCACGAGATGAAATTAATCAATCTTGGGAAGTTATTTCTCAAGATATTAGAATTAGAGAATGGTGGGAGGCCCAACAAAGCTTGGCTAAAAATCAATCTCCTCGTTAAGGAATTTTTCTTATGTCCTCTGGTTCTTGTTTCTCTCGAAGAATGATAGGTTTGTATCCAGAAATCATTTTTTTCTCTGAGATAGGAAGAAGAAATGTTGTCCTTAAAACCATACAAGGAAATCATCGAATATCTTTGTCTAATTCTTCCAGCTCTTCAGTATCATTTATCCATATCACTTTCAAAATGGCATCTTTCAGTTCTTCTTCTAGTTCTGGTCAATCTTCTTCTTCACAATCCTCTACCTCTTCCTTAATCGAAATCATTTTCAGTCATCATATTCCATTTCAATCTACCACCAATCGTTCCAAAGTAATCAAGAAATCCATTTTATTCCAATTTGATGAAGATGCCACAACTACACCATGGCATGTGTCCTCACCTCTAGATCTTGCTCTAGCCACAAATCCCCTTCCCAAATTCAAAAATCATTTGCCGAAATTTTCAGGAAATGGCACCATTTATACTAAAGAACATCTTAGTGCATTTTCTAACGCATGTCACAATATAGGAGCAAATGATAATGATACATGTATGTGATTATTCGTTAATTCTCTAGAAGCGAAAGTTGTTGATGATTTTTTTGAATTGCCTCCTAAAGTCTTTTTGACTTGGGATGAATTAGTTTACTGGTTTAAATCAACATATGGGCATCCCAATAATCTGGAAAAATTGTTAAAGGATTATAATAACATGGTTTTTACAAATGGTGAAACCATTAAATCTTTCAATCTTAGATTCACCAAATTGTACAATCGATCCAAATCTTAAAGATGATCCATCCCCATAATCAAGTTTCTTTCATTCAGTATTATAATTCCTTACTCTCTTATTATTGTCATAGGTTAGAAGAGAAAAATGTGACAAGCTTAGGGTCTACACTCCAAACGTTTTTGGAGTATGAAGAACAAATGGAAAGAACAAGTCTTCCTAAGGAAGATTTTGTTAAGCAAACCGAAATGTCGATTGTCTTGCAACTAGTTCAATATATGAGAAATCATATGATTGCTTTTGAAAGGAAAGGGACCAATACCAATTCAATCCCTATTGAATCCTCTTCTCAAGTTGTTTTGAGAAATCATCCTATTAATTATTTTCGATGTAATCAACCAAAGTTTATTCTCTCTAAATTTTGGTGTAACTTTTGTGATGACAATCATGAGGAGATAACTTGTGAGGTTAAGAAAAAATCACAGGAAATAATATTTGGAAAAAGAAATGAAGTGACTATCACTGCCTTAAATTTTATGCCTAAAGAATATGTAATGATAGTAAATACTCGGAGTAAATATTATATTGACAAGGGAAAGTTTGGAAATCCTAAGACTACCTTTGCCCCTATCTCTTCTTCTTCTCCAAGTAAAAAACCTCATGTTGACAGAATAGAACAAAGTCAAGGGGCTTCAACCTCTTTACCTTCATCAAATTATAACATACCGAAACAACTGGCTAACATAAAATCAGATGCAACTCTCTTGGACATGGTCACTATCCCCGAGCAACAACAACATGTTAAATCTTTTATGGAAGGTAAAACTTCCTCAATAACTAGTTTATATCCGAAGACCATGTTGAACAAGACTCACATGTAAATAGATTAGGTGTAAATCATTTTAAAAATTCTGTAAAAGATACACCTTTTATATTTATGTACAGATTTTTTATTGGATAGCTCATTGCTTCCTAATAGATAGCGGGTCTAGACCTAGTGTAATGTCCAAGATTATTATGGAAGAACTTGGCCTCTCTTGTACAAATGAAAATGTCAGAATCATGTTGTCCTATAATAATCAGCAACAATCTATGATCGGTGAGATTAAATATATAACTTTAGTCCTTTGTGCTCATCAAAAAATTAGAACCACTTTAAATATACAAGTCATTGACATGCCCATTAGCAATTATTCAATCATTCTGGGTAGAGACTCGCATGCTTTAACAGGTGGTTACTTATCTTTAGATGGATCTCATTTGTCCATTCCAAAAAACGGTAAGAATATAATTGTGTTAAGGAAAGGACGAATCTCACCATACATTGAAAAGGTTCCTCAGTCAAATGTAAATTTTATTGAGGAAGATATGGGTGTTTATTCAATTTTTAATGATGAAGATGGAATTTCTCTTGAACATCCCTATGATTATCAAGATGGTATGTGGCATATGCACTTTGATGGTGCATGTTAAAATGAAGGTAATAGTTCAAGCATCGTCTTATATACATCGATAGGTAAAATTCATAATTTTTCCTATAAACTTGAATTTGTTTGTACAAATAATGTAACTAAGTTCAAATCCCTACTGTTAGGCATTGAAAATGCTTATAATTTAGGTTGTGGTCATCTTACTATTTTTCAAGACTCAAAACGTGTTTTCAATCTGGTCAGGAAAACTTATACTCCTACTAACAAGTTGCTGAAGAGATACACCCAAGTTGCCTGGGCATTGATCCAAAATATTATGTCTTTTAACATCACTCATATTAAAAGGAAGTTGAATTCTATTGCTGATAGGTTAGCTATTTTGGCAGCTTGTCCTACAAGACAATTACTTCCTCAAAGACCCGATTGCACATTCTTATCCTTATGCAGACCTCATCTTCCTAAAAATGTGGAATCTTGGCAGGTCTTTCTCGATGATGAAATCATCTGTGCTTTCTTGCAAAATGAGCTCTATAAGCCTAAGGAAATAATTTCTCTTGGAGATAATAAATTTCCTAAAGGTTTGACTCCTCTCGAGAACTTATTTTAAACAAGTGGCGTTGGCAACCATGATGATAAGAAAGAAGAGGATTCAAAGAGAAAAATATGGGATTTGATTCCTTTGAACATTCGAACTCTTGAACAACCAAAAATTTTAAAAGTTGGAGCACAATGTTTTGAAGAATAAAAGGATAAATTCATGGATTTATTCCATGAATTTAAGGATGTTTTTGTCTGGTCCTATGAGGATCTTTGTGGTTTTCATCCTAGTGTTATTCAACATGATATTCCAATTAAGGAAGAAGAAAAAATGGTTTGGAAGAAACAAAGACCTATTAATCCTGCACTTGAAGTTTCCATTAGAAAGGAAGTGGAAAAATGGTTCAATGCTCATATTATTTTCCCAGTTAAATACTCAGAATGGGTATCTAATCTTGTTCCTATAAGAAAGAAAACTTGAGAAATTAGATTGTGTGTGGATTTTCGCGCACAAAATAGAGCTAGTGTTAAAGATGATTTTCCCCTCCCTAATATGGAATTAATCTTAAAGAAAGTTGTTGGATCTCAAATGATATCCTTACTCGATGGTTTTTCAATTTATAACCAAATAAGAGTTAAGAGGACTAATAAATACAAAACCACATTTTATTACTCATTGAGGCACTTTTGCTTACGAACTCGTGCCTTTTGGTTTATCTAATGTAGGTGCCACTTTCCAAAGAGCTATGCAAATAGCTTTTGATGATCTCATTGGTAATATTATTCAAGTATATCTTGATTATTTAATTGTTTATTCAAATAAATGATCAGATCACTTTGGTCATCTTAGGCAAGTCTTTTTACGATGTAGAAAATTTGGTATGTCTTTAAATCCTAAAAATTTTGTTTTTGGTGTTACTCAAGGTAAAATCCTTGGTCACATTGTTCAAATTTTGCAATCAACATAGATCGTGAAAGAGTTACTGCAATCTTAAATCTTTCGGCACCTACATATAAAAAATAAATCCAATCTTACATGGGTAGAATAGGTTTTGTTAGAATATTTGTCCCCAATTTTGTTATGATGGTTAAACCTATTCATAACAAGCTGAAATGGGACCAATATTTTTCTTGGACAGAATATATCGAAAAGGATTTTGTAGGAGTTAAAAAGGAAATCAGTTCAACTCCGATTTTGGCAAAGCTAGACTTTAATAAAGAATTTATCATTTATATGAACTCAATAGAAGAAGCAATTTATATTGTCCTTCTGCAAAAAGATGATCGAAATAATGAACATCTTGTAGCTTACATGAGTCAGAGCTTATCTAACAATGAAATCAAGTATTCTTATATTGAAAAATATGTGTGCACTCTCATTAAGGTTGTAGAGAAATTTCCCCATTTCATTCTCGGCAAGCACACACAGGTAAAAGTCCCTTCACCTGTTGTCAAGTTTTTACTTTCATAGACTCATCTTTTAGGAAAAAATGTACATTGGCTTGAAAAGATTCAGGAAGATGATTTAATGATTACTACTTCTAATACTATTAAGGGACATGACTTAGCACTTCACTTGGTTCAATATCCTGAACCAAGTGATTCTTATGAAGAAAATGAAAATGCTTTGTAAGCACTTTTCTTTATTGAAAATAAAAATCTCGACTTTGTTGAGCATCCTTGGTACAAGGACATAATTTATTACTTACAATATAAAAAATGTCCTGATCATTTAGAATCTCATCAACGAAGGAGGTTGCATCTCAGAGCCTCCAAATATATCATTCTAGGAAATTCATTATTTCGAAGATCTGCTAATGGGTTGCTATTACAATGTATTGATGATACTACAACCCGGAAAATCTTGAAACAAATACATGGATCAGCAGACTCAAATTTACACATTGGTGGTCATTTTGCAGCAAAGACTATTTCTTTCAAAATTCTAAGAAAAGGGTATTACTGGCATTTTATTTTTCAAGATTCTTTTAAATTTATAAGGGCTTGTGATAAATGTCAAAAATTCACTGGTAGAGGACAATTTTTTGTTATGCCTCTGCAACATGTTCTTCATGGCTTTCCATTTTCCAAATAGCATTTAGATTTCATTGGTCCTATAAATCCTCCATCTTCTGCGAGACATATTTTTATACTCACAACTACGGACTACTTCACTAAATGGATAGAACTTGTACCACTTAAGAATGCACAAGATGAATAGGTAATGTATTTTTTGGAATCAAACATTTTCTCTCATTCTGATCTTCCTCTTGAAATTGTTTATGATAATGTCCCAACATTTGTTTCTTCAAAATTCACTCAATTTCTTAACAAATTTGGCGTGAAACATTTCACTTATTCTAACTATTATACACAAGGAAATGGGCATGCTAAGTCAACTAATAAGAATATGATCAAAATTTTGAAAATAATAATAGATGATAAGCCTCGTCAATGGAACACACTACTTATTTACGCTCTTTGGGTAGATAGAACTACCACCGAGTCTAGCATTGGCCATACCCCTTTCCAACTTTTATATGGACAATAAGCCATCATGCATGTAGAAATGGAACTTACCTCACTTAGATTGACATATAGGATGAAGAATTATATTCGCTGGATATTTCCCAAAGAATTAATGCTTTGTTTGCCCTAGAGGAACAAATAAATCATGCTTTAGAAAATTTAAAGAAAAGGCAGCAAATAGTTAAACAATATTTTGATAAGAAAGATAAATCTTCCATTTTCAAGGTTGATGACAAAGTATTTCTTTGGGATGTGGTGCATGCTGATAAAGGATTTCACTCCAAGTTTCAGAAGTTGTGGCTAGGTCCATATAAGATCACCTCTATCATAGGTAACAATTCTTATTTGTTTAAAGACATGGACGATCGATTATTCTCTTTTTCAAATAATGGCTCACATATGAAGCATTATGTTGAGCCATATTGACTTGATTATTTTTTTTTAATGCTTCTTGTATATATTTGTTTTATACTTTCTTGTAAATACTCTTGTTTTTCTATTGCCTAGCCATTTCCTTATTTGTCAGTTTTTACTGAATTCAATTTTTAACATAGTGTTTTCTATTTTATAAATCCATTTTCTTTGTCATATCAACTGCACATTTTATAGCTCTTGCAAAATATATAAGAGCAGGAAGAGACAGATGATCTTCTTGGGTTCGTAATACTACTTATGTAGCAATTGTCGAACCTACAGAAATTTTTCTAATTCATGAAGTGATAGATTTCCCACTTCTTTTTTACTGTTCTCCCCTCCATAAATTTTTTCTACAAGAGAATATCAGAGAAAAGTTGATAGTTCTATAGTTTTGATATAAGAAAATTAAATATTCTTATTTCTAGCCAATTCAAAAATTGTTTTCCCTATGAAGTCGCCAGATGTTGACTCATAAAATCACCAACTAGCCACCTTCCTGCAAATGGTTGCAAGGCACTAATAAAAAAATATTATTATCTACATATAGATTATAAGTACTTAACTATAGGTGGGACCCCCTAGTTAAATAAAATAAATCGACAATGCACTTCTTCTCTAAAGAATGGTCTTTATAGTCTACTTCCATTTTATGATGACTGTTTGATGCATCAGTCACAATTTATTATTGAATTTTTGGAGGTGATAGTTGAAAAGGTATGAGTCTTTGTATTGGTTATTAGTGACAATGAATTCCCATCCACGACATATTATATTCATACAAAATGTTGTTGTTTCATTAAAGGGGTTGGTATATATTGAAACTTTCATATACATATATACGTCATGTGCAAGTGGAAAAGTAGACTTTACATTTAAATTGTTTTGGCTATATCCTAGTGATCCAATATGAAACGATACTCAACAATTTAACATAACCTTGCGTATTATATGAAGTATCGATCTCTCTTTATGAAAGAGGTGGCACGATGAATTTTAAATATGAGAGATTATTTTCAACACAAAGCATATGGTATATTACATATTGTTTTCGTATCGCATGCTTGCCTATGACATTTACGTTGGCATAAATATGTTGTCACATCTTAAGGTTGGCGATGAATGTGGTTTTAATTTTGAAAGGAGGAAATTTGGTATTGTGTAATGATCCTCCTCGTTACGACGACGAACCTCTTATAACAAGTGCAAATTTTTATTTTTATTTTTGTGTGCACGCTTGTACAAGTGAAACAAACACATTCTTCTCTATGTCGCCACCCGACGACGATCCAGACGCAAAAGACAACGTACAAAATAAGATGACATACGATGCACAACAAGTAACTGCATGCATTTAACGACAATCACATGACAATAAGTAAGACTGACTACCCGCCCGTCCTACCCTGCAATGGTTAGGACCTCCAAGACACATAAGCAATGCTCAAGCCTAGGTTCCCATTGATTTTAACCATTTAAGGTCTCAGGGCTGGCGACTGTTCTGAGGAACATGGAGGTGTCTACATCCCGCCCAACACAATAAGACCAAGCCTATTAAGCCAATGATAAAGTCACGACCATCAATCGCAGTCAACAAGGTTATCTATATTAAGGCAAAATGCGACAGTGAATTATTGATAACTCATTAAGTTACTCGTTTCAGTAGTGCATGGGAGGTATACTTTAAATCAATTTTTCAAGACTATGACTAATTATACAGCAAGTAGGGGAATTGACAGAGTCTAATCCAACCTCCAGTACGAGCCCGTCTTCGCATGTCCCAAGTGCATAAAGGCATCAAGGCATAATCTAAATCAAGTTGTAAGGGACAATAACAACATGATCTAAATTAAGACCATTCGTTGGTGGTTAAGGGTAATGTCTCTGACATTAATACTGACTTGTTTTAGCCTTGCGCATAATTCATTACCGTAAAATAATAACAACCATCCATTTATATCACAATATCCGGGCCATAAATTACAATTACAATACATCTTATATGCTACAACCATAAAATTTCAATGACCTTACATGATAAAAACATTGCAAATAAACAATGAGGAGCTCACATTTTCGATGTCATCAATGATCATGAATTTCTATAATAATGCAATAAATAACAACGACATTCCTTTTTGTAAGTTATCTACACAACATTACACTCTATATTATGTTGCAAAAACATTACTCTCACATATTTCAGAAACAATATGAAACCATAGCGTTACCTTTACATATCACCTTAACAATATAGATTACAGTCACCATACATTACTTATTACCGTATCAATTTACGTTATTCATAATAGTAAAATTTTAGTAACATTTTCACTAAAATAACAATACCCTTACCCTTTTGTGTTATGATAACCTTACATCATAATAAAAATAACATCATATTTATATATTATCGGTGACACTAAAACTCACAATAATACTACCATATAGTAATGACAACCTGGCATTTATATCAGGATAACCGTGCATGTAATAAAATAAGAACCAAAATCTTACGTCTGACAGGTGGTCATCAATTACACCTATACGACTAACAAGGTTTCCATAAAAGTGCCCTAACTGTAGCTCCATTTATCATTATCGCAAAAGATGGAGCAAGACTGGATAGATTTAGCAACAGTTAAAGGATTAATAAAAATAAACCACCTCCAGGTATTTAGCGAAATGCTACCCTCAGTCTAAGGCATGGGTGATTGAACGTGGCTGTCAGCCTGACAGGCTCAGCGCTGTCCACTCAGAGGGTTGTCAGGACCACCATAAGATCGCTGACCTAGAGGCAACAGTGTTAGCTATACAATCCATAGATTCCTATACACGCAGGAAGGGTTGTCAGCCATTTCAAAAAGGAAAGGAAAAAGGTTGTGTTTACAGTTCTGTGCGTTGCCTTCTTGAAGATATTTATCCGCACACTGGTTGCGTTGTGGGGAATAATACCAGTCTGCACGTTGAACCATGCCTAACCCAGCCACGATGAATTTACATTTTCCCAACAACTTTGTAATCGTTAGCATAAAATCCCCTGTAATTGGAGAAATGCCAAATAGCTCAGATCGTTGGTGGCTAAAGGAGAAAATAAGAGAATAAAAGGCCAAGGCATGCCACTGCACCACACTTCGTGTGGCTGTAATATCACCTACGATTGTCATTAGGAAACAGCGCAGTCAACCCTTCGTTTCAAAAATGCCAAACGCCTATTGCCAGAACGAAATCTCAGGTACAACTTTTCAAACGAAGATGCCAAACACCTATTGCCAGAACAAATTCAAATTCAGTTTTAATTCCATATAAAAACCAGTGGTACTATCTGTATAACTATGACAGAATGATTGCCAACAGGGTGAGTTCGAGATTTTAGCGAAAATTGGTAGAGGTAAAAAAGGAATAAATTTGCACACAAAACAGTCAATGTTGAGCTATTTACACAGAATTTACAGGGTTCAACGCAGGAAGGGGGTAGTACGGGTGAGTGAAGGGCGGAGTTATTGCCATTAATCAAAGCTGAGCACACAGGCCGCAATCCCCTTTGATCAATGATTGCTCAGGTCATAACTCCATCAAGAGGAAGGCGCCAAGTTTAACTACAATACCCAACGCATGCAGAAACGAAATTGTCAAACTAAATTACAGTAACAATTACCAACCCAATTTCCAGTAACATTCTCATTACCCCTTTACAATGAAATGGCTAGATCGGAGTTCCTTCAGTAATCAGACTACAAGGCTGAAGGCCGGACGAATTATACAACGAAAATTCCAGTAAATAAAAAAAAAGGGGACAGAACGAAATCAATTGTTTTTTTTTTTATCTAATAAAAACAGAGGAAAAACTTTATTTACAGAGGTAATTAACATCAGTAACAAACTTCATTATCTGAGCTTTTCAACAGCTATTTAGTTGTAATTTATCCCCTAGAAACCCATAGAATATAAATCTGTACATGATTTCAACAATAATACTATATCGCATGAGAATTTAAAATAAAAACCACAGTTACAGCAGACATAATTGTGATCGCCGGGTAAATAAATAAAAATAGCCAAACAATCTAATAACCCCGATATACTTATCTCAGCAAGCCGTAATGCATTCTAGTCTACTAAAATATAAATCATACCGTTGCCTTATCACCTGCCTCGAAGGACGTCCGTGCGCTCTCTGCTGCTCCCGCTCGTCGACCGTCGAGACCTCACCGGTACCTCCCAGCCAATCGCTAGGGGTACTCTGCTTCCCCCTTAGCCCCGTGAGCCGCAAAGGGGCCACACACTATCCAGATGGTATGTCTAGCTTCCCAGCTCGCCTCGCAAGGCCAAGCTACCACTTCTATCCGAGCTAGAAAATCCCAACTCTCCACAAGTAATCAGTCAAGTCACAAATCCGGCAGCGTAACGTTACGCTAACAACCGATCCCCTTCTTCCTCTTCTTCCCTTTCTTTTATAGAGTTTTTAGCACCTCCAACTTTCCCTAAATCATATTTAAATAAAGTTTTAATAAAAATATTCTAAATATTCTCCTTCGCACAAGTGTCGTCCATCCCCCTCTTTCCTCCAATAATTATTTTCTTTAAATTTCTTAATTGTCTCATTTCCCTCACCCACCTAGAGTTGCTCATAAATTTACTCCTCGGTGTTCCTAGATCCCCTTACATGATTTAAATGCTTTCCCTAAAAATGATGTTGCTAATTTAGCTCAAATTAGAAGGTTCTTTATTGYCGATTCCTTACTATGTTGACCTTGCTTTTTACCCTATGTCCCCTTCTTTCCTTTATTATGTTTCCTCCATTCCTTAGTTTCCTAATTTTTATTTTCCCCTTCTTTCCCCTTTTTATTAGAGCCAAAATGGCAGTTGTGTTTTTTAATCTTTTACCCTTTTTATTAATTTAATATATTTTTTTATACTTCCACATGTTAAGAATTAAACTCTTCTTTACTATATATATATATATATTTTAAATCCACTGATTTTTATTAAATTCTTACTTTCTTCATTTTACCCCAATTATTTTATGAAGACTAAAATTATTACTTAAGTGGTTTTTTTTTTTTGTTTAAAAATTTATTTTTATTTTTATAGGGTCTTTTGTTAAGGTTAAACAAAATTTTACCCTAGACAAGTTTTAGACTTAGGACATAGATTCTGAACAGGGCGACGATTATTTAGGGGAGTCATTTTAAGAATTTCTTAATGTGTTAAATGTCTTAGGGCCATCTAGGTGTGTTCCTTCATCAACATCAATGCAACGTGCCCTTCAAGACGCACCACGTGCTCCAAGGGTGCCACTCGCCTCGTTCGTTTCTTTTGCACAATGTTCCCTTCAGGATGCACCACGTGCTCCAAGGGTGCCACTCGCTTCTTGTGTTTCTTTTGCGCGACGTGCCCTTCGGGATGCACCACGTGCTCCAAGGGTGCCACTCCCTTCTTGTGTTTCTTTTGCGCGACGTGCCCTTCAGGATGCACCACGTGCTCCAAGGGTGCCACTCGCCAACTTGACTGATTGGTAGACATCAATAACCCCTGGAGTCAACACTCCGCCAGGTGAACTTGTGGGAGACTAATGGCTCTAAGGAATAAGGCCCCCGCCTTATTGCACACCCCTTAGAATCATCATGAGCGACTGTCGCAGTCTGCCCTCATGGCATCGTGGATCCTCTCGAACTAGGTAATCGTTAACCTACAGTTCGAGCCATGGAGGGAGTGCTACTAGGCTGTGGCAGGGCTGCTGTCCACACCTCTCCCTCAACCTCTCTGGAAATCGTGTGTGGCCCCTTTACTCCATATGTGAGTCTGGTCGGCAAGCTATCGTCAGCCTGCATCATCAAAAATCATGTTAGAACATGTCCACATCATATCATCAAATCAATGAAATATCACAGTACATAAATCAACCCAAATAGCACACTCCCTGACTCAATCCGGAGTCCAAGGGATTCCATCGATGCCTCTACATCCTCAAGGTCCAAAACCCTGCACACTCAATAAAACTGAGTCACTAGCACCTGTCTATGTCAAGGCAGTAAAACATCATGTAATCTATCATAACGCATCATAATCAGGGACAAGAGTTTTAATTTCATAAAAGTCCAGATCACTTGCAAGCAAGTGTCCTCAAAGAATAAGTTTTCTCAGTGCACCAGAGTAGGATGTTACAATTTCGACCATCATTTCATATGACATTTAATTGTTGTTGATATGGATATTGGGCACGTGATCTGTTGAATACTTGGCATATTGTATTGTGTTGTTATTGGATGTAATTGCTAGTGGAATGGTGATTTGGAAAAGGAATTAATGTCTTTTGGGGATGTGAGTCTCATGCATTGAATGCATGGACACAGGGTTTTCATGAGGTTACCACCTTGAGCATTCTATCATTTTCATTCTGTTTTTTGGAATTGAGCTCATGAGAAATTGTTGTTTGACCTTGGTCATGGCTATTGATAGTGAAATTCATTGTTTTCAAGGGAAAAACGAGTGATTAAGTGCATGTATGTTGTTGTATATAATACCCATCAATGTGTGTTGAATATTTTGCAATGAAAATTTAGGACAAGCTCTGTTGACTGTAAATGTACATGTTGCTTTGCTTGTGAGTTTGTTTTGTCATTTTTTCTTCCCTCCTGAGAATGAAATAATCAGTTCATTTTACTTTTTGATTCCCCGGTTCATATCCATCAAAGAATGGTAAAGTTTTCTTGATTTTTTCAAAATTATCTCAAAGTTGTTCTTTCTCGAAATATTTTTTATGATGAAGGTGGGTAGTCAAATCTAGGTTCATGAAGACATAGTTTGAGTGTTGTATTTGGTTAAAGGAAAAAATGGATCACTCCTCAACTTTCCCTTTATATATGAGTTTACACTAAACCCTTCTATATTAATGATATGTAACGTTCAGTTTATTGAAGCATGTCTCGTGTGGAGTATCTTCTACTTGCAACCAGGGTTGTGGGTTTTTCATGTCTATGATGGGCTTGCACCTCACGTCTTTATTTTGATTTGAGTCATGATATGAGGGGAGATATTTGTCCTAGTTTCAAATCCAATCATTTAAAAACCATCTTGTTGTTCTTCTTGATTAATCTCATAATTTAAAGTTGCTTTGTTGCTAAACCCTAGGGACTCGCATCCTTGCATGTTGAAGAATATGTTTTGATCCTTGGTAAAAGATTTGGTTATCTAGAAACTGGTAACCTTGTGCTCTTTAAACACAGTGATAACCTCCTATACAATTATGTGATCTAATTTCCATCCTTGGTCTCTTTTGGGAAGTGACTACTATCCATTGATTGTTTAATGGATGAGAATAGTATTTTTCTAGAAAGTAATACAATGACAGTTAAAAATAATAATTATGTTGAATACCTTCTTCGGCCTTATTCAATTTTGGATTATGAAAAAGATACTTGGAAATGGTTAATATCAGTTTTCAGGGAGTGAATATTTTCATTGTCAAACACCAATTTTATAAAATGATATGGAACAGTTTGCTTGATTCTGAAGGAAAAAAATTATTACTTGTGTTATTTCAATGATATTATAGTGGTGATATAAATGGTATGCATTCGCTAATTATTATTATTGGAAAAAAGGGTTCGATTGAGTTTGGCATATGTTTGAAACTGATAGTTATCATTTCTCATGGATTGATATTTGAATGAAATGATATTTATTTAAGGGAATGGAATGTTTTATTTCATTACACAAGATCGATTCCCTCAACATTTTCCTTTCCATAAGTTATTCCCTCATTCCCATATTCATATATCATGTCAAATGTTCATGTATCTTTTCCCCTATGTTATGAAATTAAATGTTTCTTGATTGAATGATGTTGATAGTGGAAAGAAGAGCATGTTATGATTGGGGACATATATTTAGTTATGATCATATTTTGAAGAAGTATGTTTCAAACTAGTTATACTTGTTAAATTCAATTTATATTTCTCAGGGCCAGCCCCTCCATGTTTTCACTTTCCACAAGGTATTCCCAACTCCCAATTCCATATTCATTTTATTCCATAAGTTTGTTTTTCCCTGAGGCATGATATATTTTTGACAATGAAGGAATGGCATACGTAGATATAAAATTATAGAGGCATGTATAAATTGACAGAGGCAATTTTAAAGAGATTGTTTGACTTTGTGATAAACTATTTCTGAACATGTGCCATCTCATTCTCTATCATTATATCATTTTTTGCACATTACAATCCCATCATATTCCCAAATACATTGTCTCTCTCATGTTCTTAAATGATAACTATCTATGGGATGATTGAAGAATTGAAGGATAGAGATGATATCTTGATTGATTCCCCTCCCTTTTATCTCCTTAATTGCTTGCATGTTGTTTGTTGTCAACAAAGTTGTTCTAAGGTATGTTGGGAAAAATAGTATTTGATGTTTATTGGCTATTGTATGCATGCTCTAACTCTAATTTACACTTATAGATGATTTTATTTAGTAGAGGTAGTGGTGGAAGAGGAAACATGGGAAGAGGGAGGATACCAAATGAATTTTGGGGAAACCAAAGGCTCTGCTTCTCGATCCATTTCGATGTTGACTCTGAGGATTTTAATCAACTCCTAAAAAATGGTTTCTTAAACTTAGAAGGTGAAGTGGATTTCCAACTTTGTCCTCCACCTAAAATACCACCCCTTCAACCTCATCCAAATATTTATAGAATTCTTGTACCACCACATGTTTCATTACCTGCTGAGATTGCAGCCAATGATGGCTAGAATGAGATTGTCAACCCTCCTCAGCATCAATATCAAGGATGGCCCACAACCTCCTTACCATTACCTCCACCTCCTCCAAAGTGATCATCCCTCCATATCACATCAAAATCTTCTCATGCCCATACTGGTCAGCCATTAAAGAAGCTAAAATATCTAGCCCAAGAACTTGAGCCTAGTAAAGGAAAATGGCCTTCCCACTCTATCAATTATGATCAATCAATAACCTCTTCACATTCAGTTACTTCTCATGACAAATGTCACGGAAATGAAAGTAAACATATCTCCTTTGAGGATATGCATCCAGAAGCATCAACAAGAAAAGTTAAGGCACTAGTTGAAGAAGGTTTGGAAGTCATAAGGCCACAAGGAAGTAAATAGAGGAAAGCTACCTCACATAAAAATTACGACTTTTGATTTATGATTATGATTTTTTTATTGATTAGGATAGTTCTAGCTATGTTTTGAGACA
>ML781101.1:616612-640556 GCA_009831015.1 Picea engelmannii | reverse complement strand
GCTCTTTAAATAGAGATCATGGACCAATCGGGTGTTAAGCCATGGATCAATGGTCGTTAAGATCGAGGAGAGTATGAACCGTCAGATCACTCTATGTCGGGAACATATCGTGACCGTCGGATTGCCTAACTACAAATGCATACAAATGCATACTAAAGAAACACACTTTTACCTAACGAGATATTAGACCAAGTAGATCTTAACTAACTCCTAAGTGTCTAAATATCCTAACAATCAGGTCAAGACCAACAAGCAGAAACGACACGCCCTGAAATAGTAGGAAATAGAAATGAATGCCTTGGGCTGATAGAAAACCTCTAGCTGATGCAGTGAGGAGGAGGAAAGCCAAAGCCAGCTCCTTTCTATACAATCGATTAATCTTTTTGATTCGAGGTGTAGAGGGTTGCTTGCTCAATTTACTCAACACATCGAAGCCAGTTTCAGAAGCCCCATGATGAAGTGGTTGGCTTAGAGTCTTTGATTCTCGTTCGGCCACAGCTAGCAAATCTGGTTCAGAAGCTTTGCCTGTCTTCTTTGTCACAATCCATTCGTAAGCACTACCAAGTTGAAACAGTCCAGATACCATAGCATTGAACTTGGTAACAGACATAGTATTTTCAAAAAGAAGATAAGGGATAATGAAAGGGAATGATCTCGGTGYTGGCAGCATATTCAAAAATGACATCACTGCAGGGATATAGCATATCACCCATAATAGGTAGCTCTRCCTCTGGTACAAACATGGTCATTGAAAGAATAATACAGAACAATGTAAAGGAATAAAATGGAAGAATCAACTTTCTCAAAAGGAAGAATAACAAAATGAGGTTCGCTTCCTTGCCAATAGATAACTTGGAAGTAATTATATCTGGAAAGCATAGTTGAAAAAGATGCATAGGACYAGAATGCCATCGATGTTGTTGCTTCATGTAGGCTTCAAAACTCTCTGGAACCTCACAAGGGACCATGACATCATTGAGAAAAATAAATCTCCACCCTTTCAGATGGGCATGCACAGCAATGTCCATATTTTCAACAGTTGTTCTTTCAAGCCAACCTCTGGATTCCTCAAAAATAATGCCAACATATCCCAATGCAAATACCAATACTATTTCCAAATCCTAATTGGCAGCTACCAAAGAATGATTGATAGTTGCTGCTCCAGCAGCTACAAAGGCAAAAATAGTAAGAGCCTCTCAATCCCTTTTACTTCAACAATTAAACGTTCAATTTGAATTGTATCTCTAACATCTAGACCCAGCTTTGAACGTGCATTATCAACTAAACATTTCCCATTGTGGACTTCCACAGTGGCAATGATCAAGTCTCCAGGCCTGTAAACTTCTCGATCTGTGCTCACTTTCAGAGGAGTGGATGAACTTTCATTTTCCAAACTGGTAGTTGAAGAAAGGGGATTTTCCCTTCCATGCTGAATGAAAGTTCCTCCATGCTTATGGTTTTGATCTAGCTCTCGGATGCTATAGTGGTCGATTCTTAGCTCTGATATATGGTCATTTTTTTTGAATATGCGGCCCTGCATCCCTGTGACCAGATCCCCCTGCCAACGGATTTTCTCCAATCTGCAGGTGTCAAAGTATTCGAAGTATTCTTCCACCATGGCACTGGTACTATTTGATTAATGCATGCTGGGCGTGAAAGGCTTGAGCTCTGTGGTGTGAGATGGCTTGCAGTTCGAGGAGGCAAGACTGCTTCCAATGCCTTGCATTGTTCAGGAGTTAAAGAATCTGGAAATTCCACAGAAAAATGAATTTACATATTACCCTTCATGAAAGGTCGCTGGTAAGAAGGCATTCCTTCATCATTAATCACCTTGAACTGACCTGGCTTAACAACGTCACCAGGGATAGATTTAATAAGCAGTTGTCGCCCATCCAGATGGGTCAATATAAACTGGAACCCACACAGTGCCTCTGTCAATAATAAAGTATGCTCAACGAAGAGATCATCTCCCTTTCTCTTGAATTTGGGATGATCCTTTTTTTGAACCAAAAATACAATGTCACTAGTAACTGTGTCGGGTGCTTCATCTGCATCCCCTTGGAAAGTAATCTTTTGACCATTTTGCATTCCCTTCTCAACTGTAACCTCAAGGTCTGTTTCGTCAACATATTGTTTTTGTTGGTGAAAACTCTGTGGCTCCTCACAGTAGATGAAACATCCTGCTTCTCTGAATTAACCACTTCACATTATCATTGCAAGAATTACATGTGCGACTGCTCACTATTCAATACTCCATTGAATAAAAAATCTCTGTCCAAACCCTATCATCAATACATATCTCCAATGCATTTGTAACCAGAACCGTCTTTTGCATGGAAGTTAACCGAACTGCTACAGAATCCTCCAATGAGAGAATAAACCTTGTTAGGATTCTGAATGTCAAAAGAAGGGTGATGCAACAAGTGTTGTACATTCTTGATATTGCCCAGGATATCAGCGACAGTCAGCACAAAATTAGGAGGTGGAGTCTTGACAGCTGTGAAATCATTCTGGCGTCTGCGCATGGGGTTTGAACGTTGCTCCATTTCTGGCGTATACCTGATGATATAAGACAACGGATAGCCACTTGGAAGTTTGGCGCTTGTGTGTTGCACGATGTTACGTGCTCACCCCTGACATGTGTTGTGTTGTTGTGTGACAGGCTGCATGGAGCTGGAGCGTTGTATGTTGTGCTAACCCGTAACATGCATTGCATTGTTGTGTGACAGGTTGCGTGGAGCTGGAGTCTTGTGTTTGGGCGTTGGCTTGCAAGTTTGTTGCTGGTTTGTGAAATGGTGCTAACTCTCGGTGTTGAGTGCTTGGAGATTGGCCCTCGGCCAATATACCTTTTGGAAAATAATTTTTCAAACAATTTATATTTTGAAAAAAAAAACAGAATACTCTGCATAAAGGCCGAGGGGCCAATTTTGGCTCAAAAGACCAAAAATCGATTATAAAAACCAAATTTGGCTAATAAACCACAAGAATAAATTTTTTCCATTCAAACCAGTTCATAATTTTTTGCTAAAATGCACCGGAATTCTAACATGCTTCGAAGTTCGCATGCAGGTTATTGGATTATGCTTGGTCAGAATCGAGCGCTTTCTGCTGCCTTCACTATGCGTCATGAGCAAAAGCGTAATGCCTGAAATAGATACATATTAGTCAGAATACTGATTCCCCTATTATATAGGGTTCTAACAGATAACTCAGAAAGTGATTATGAGTCTAAAGAATCCCAGCCAATTGCGGTAAGGAAAGTAGGAAGAAAAACTAACCAAAATCGAAGGGAAACGACATTATATCGGGAAAAAGAACTGAGCATCCAAACTACTCTGGAGAAAGTTCTTATAAAAGAGGTCAAATTAGGTAAACCGTGATATCTTCATGAAAATGGTGCATCCTCTCATCCCTCTAAAGGGGGGGCCCAAAAACCCGCAAGTAAATGATGAAAATCATCTCCTAGAACTGTAGAGGATTGGGAAGTAAAGGTAAAAAAGAAGAAGTCGGGAAGTTGATCAGAGTAGAAAAACCTTCAATCCTTCTACTCGAGGAGACTAAGCTTCGGGAGCTTGAATCTCTCTAGAGAATGCAAAGAATTTGGAAGGTGGGTGAGGGCAAGGTCATCAGGGCAAGAGGTGCCTCGAGTGGCTTTTACATTATTAGGAATGAAGATGTATTTAAGTTGGAGGGAAACTATCAAGAAGCAAATTGGTTGATGGTCAAACTCTCTGAGATTTATTCAAGTAAAATTTTCTCCATAATTACGCCGAAAGGTGTATACCTATTGACAATGGGCACAATTAATGATCTTTTAACCTTATTTAACCTTAAACCCTAATCTGATGGCTATGCATTGAAGATGCTGGCATATTCTTAGTCGTCCTCCAAAATCAATGGGTCGGATTTATTGTTCATAACTTTCTTGCATTTATCAAAGCATCCGTTAACATGCTTACTTTTTAACATTTACCTAATCACATTAAAAAATTACTGTAAGGATATGTAATTGCCACGTTTAAATAATTAAGTAGGATTAAACCGTATAGCCAAACGTTTCATATTACCACAGAAGAATTACGGATTACCACAGAAATTTTATAACAAGCGTTCTCAGCCGATACCTTTCGGTGTTCTCAGCCACGAGTTAGCGAGTGTGCTAGCTAATGTTTATATGCCAAACAATTATTGGGAAAAAGTAGAGTGTTGGTGATCCATGGGATCAAAATATGTTCAAAAATCAAAGTGCTCAGAATTGCTTCAAAACTAACATGTGTGTAGGCCTCATCCTCACGATCCCAACTCAACTTGAACAGGTTCAAATGGACGTCATATGAGTGAGATATCGCATTTTTTCTACTTTGCCAAACACACAAAATTTTGTTGAGTATACATTTTGTACAGTGTTGATGTGGCATGTCTGTACTGACACGTGGTAAGGTGACATGGACTGCTAACTAGGAAAAGGCTGACATGGTAGATGATTTGGAAGTTGAGTTGGACCTGTCATATGGAGACACATGGCAATATTGGTGGACCAATAGAATGGTGCCACATGGCACCCCCTCCAAGGCATAAAATTGGTTTGATGTTCACGGGGGTCGAACCTGAGACCTCCAAGGATAGGTGGCATGTTTTGGCATGGGTTGGGCTACCATCCCGCCCACACTTTGTTCCTTAACCTTAGTGCTTAAACCTTGTATTTAAGTTTACGCAAATGATCAGTTTGGTGCCAAAAGGGTCGGGGATAAGCCTCAGCCCTTGGTCTTACACTAACACATGACCATCACATAACAGTTCGCGGGATTTTTACAGACCACTCTACACATCTAGCTCGACACTTTTCAATCACCAATGCGGGATTAAACGTTGATCCAACAGTCCTCCACCCACGCGTTGGACACTTGTCAACACCACAAGCAATTTGGAAACGGTCTTGAATTAAGTACCTAGGGTCCGGCCACATGGGGGGCATACGCCCCAAACCTCCATCAGGAAAAGGGGCCAGCGCACTTATGGTGCGAAAATTTTCCAGTTTTTGCAGGAAGGCCTGTGTGTTGGGTTTTGGGCACGGAAAAAGCCCGTGAGCCAGGTTCAGTCAATCTGGATGTGTTTTGGTGAGCAGAGACATCAAAGAATTGGGAGAAACTTCTAGGGAGTGATTCCAACTCATTTTTTGGCCAAACCAGGTGCAGGAAGAGCCCAACTAGGCATTTTTTGACATTCTAGAGCCATTGAAGCCATCCATTTCTCATTATGAGCATTGTAAAGCACTGATTTTGACACTTTGAGAATTAATGAAAAAGATCCATTGGAAGTTGGACCAGGAGATGTAGCCCAAGAGAGGGGTGAACTCCTTTACCATTTTGTTGTGTTAATGTGTGTATTATGATGGTTGTTTATGACTGTTTATGTTGCTCATGATTAAGTAAAAAACTCATTAATCTTTATGTGTTTGTAACTTGATCCTATTACCCAAGAACATATAATTTCACTTGCAATTTTAAAAAGATTCAAGCCTTTACATTTTCAGATCAAGTTGGTATCAAATCATAGGTTTTTGAAAGGTTTGATTGTTTTCAAGTGTTTTCTTTTTTATGATTACAAGGTTGAAGCTCACAAGAGGAGAAGGTCAACTTGTAGAGACAAGTTCTCAATTGTCAAGAAGGAGAACTACACAATCACCTCAAGGTTCAAGGAGATATTCACCAAGTATGGCTCATGAGGAGATTCATGAAACTCTTCCTTCAGAGGATGAAACTTTCAGAAAATATTTCTATGATATGACAGAGATGGTGAAATTTTTATTTGAAGAAAGAAATGCAAGATTGCAAGGTGAAATCTCAAACCATCCAAAGGGTAATGGAGATAGTGGTGATAAAAATCCAAAGGGAAATGGAGGGAATGGTGATTATACACCTCCTTCACCTCCATCTTCCACATATTCTACCATTTCACAACCACCTCCAAATTCTCCAAAAGAACATGGTAAAATTCCGCTACAAACTACTTTCTTAATCTTGATATTAAGTTCGAATTTCCTATGTACAATGGAGAGGTAAATGTTGAGAAATTGGATAATTGGATTCGTTAGATTGAAGTGTATTGTAGGATACAAAGGATAAAATATGATGAAACAAATATTCAACTTGCTTCTCTAATATTGGACAGTGCAACACTCATTTGGTGGGAAGCCAAAACTCAAGAGGACATGAAGAAACATGGTAAAGTTTTATCCTCTTTGAATGATTTTATTGTTGCACTTAAAAGACAATTTTATCCATTAGCATACATGCAGAAAGCTATTATGGATTGGAAAAACTTTAGACAAGCAAAAGGGAAAAGTGTTCAAAGCTACACTCAAGAATTTAGAAGAAGAGCTTTCATTTTGGGTATAGATTTGTCTTCTCAAGAAATTTTACTCAAATATATTGGAGGATTGCATAGCTACTTGAGGCACACAATACTTGTGTTTAACCCTACAAGTCTAGATGAAATTTGTGTACAGGAAACTCATTTGGAAGCAATAGGGAGGAATGAACCTCAAGAGGGTAGCAAGAAACCTTTTGTTCATGGAGACAAAGGACAGAAGAAGTTTAAGGGAAATGGAAGAAAGAGTGCTTCAGTCAAGAAAGAGGGAGAGAAACTCACATGTAAACATTGTTCAAAAGATGGCCATGATGAAGACCATTGTTGGAAACTTCATCCTGAAAAGAGCCCAAAAAGTTCAGCCATAAGGGAAAACCAAAGACTACTGCCACCATACAACATGATTTAGGTTATGATTCGGGTGTTCAAACAAAGATTACAACCATGGGTTTTCAAGGTAAGGATTCTATTGCAAGTACTAGTTCTTCAAGTAGTAGTAGCCTCAATTATACTCAACATGAAAAAGAAAGAATAGATCTTTTCCACATAAGGGTGATTTCAAAGCATACAAAGATAATACTCTTTTTGATACTAGGTCTCAAGCAAACCTCATATCTGAAGACATTGTAAAGAAACTAAAATTGGAAACTACTCCACATCCTAAACCATACCCTCTAGGATGGATATGTGACAATGCCAAAATGCATGTGACAAAAAGGTGTAAACTTAGATTTTCCATCACTCCAAATTTTATAGATGAGGTAGAGCTTGATGTTATTCCTTTGGATATCTGTGGTATTGTGTTGGGAATCCCATACTTATATGATAGGAGAGATTATTTCATCGTCATGAGAACAAGTATCATTATTTTAAAAATGGAGTTGAGTACATTGTTATAGCACATACAAAGAAGTCAAATTTGTCACTTGTAAATGTTGGACAAATGAAGACGTTAGTCAATGAGAGTAAGAATTGTGTCCTCTTGATGATCAAACCCAAAGAAAATGTTGAAAACGAAGCTTTCCAAGGTTGTGATCCAAAGTTTAAATCTGATTTATGTGATTTTGTTAACCAATATGATGAGATGTTTCAGGAACCAAAGGGATTTCCTCCAAAAAGGGCTATCCAACATGAGATACAATTGCAGCAAGATTGTCCTCTTCCAAACAATGGTATGTATAGGATTTCAGTCATGGAGAATGATGAAATTAAAAAACAAATCCAAGAGTTTCTTGACAAAGCGGTCATCATGACAAGCACATCGCCATGTGGATCACCACTTGTTTTAGTGCCAAAGAAAGATGGTACTTGGCGCACGTGTGTAGATTTCAGGGCCTTGAACAAGATTATGGTAAAGAATCGTTATCCTCTTCCTAGAATTGATGATTTGCTTGATCAATTGAAAGATGCTAAGTATTTTACTAAATTGGATTTGAGAAGTGGATATCATCGGATTAGGATTGTTGAAGGAGACACTTGGAAGACAACTTTCAAAACAAAGCAAGGTGTGTTTGAGTGGATGGTAATTCCATTTGGACTTTGTAATGCTCATGCTACATTCATGAGAGTCATGATTGATGTTTTAAGGCATTTTCTTGATGATTGTGTGATTTTCTACTTGGATGACATTTTGATATTTAGAAAATATCATGAAGATCATGTTATGCATGTAAAGAAAGATATGGATGTCTTAAAGAAAATAAATGTGTTTTCGAAGATGTCTAAATGTGAGTTTGGAAAGACCTCACTTGTTTACTCGGGACATATTGTTGGAGGAGGAGAACTGAAAATTGATCCTTCCAAGGTCAAAGTCATTTTAGATTGGCCAAATCCCAACAATGTGACAGAGGTAAGAAGATTTTTGGGAGCAACCCAATATTGGAGAAAGTTTATTGCTAACTTCTCTTCAATTGCAGCTCCATTACATGCAGTGACAAGCATCAAGAAAGTTTTCCAATGGTGAGGAAAGAGACAAAAAACATTTGATGCATTTAAGGAGAAGATTAGTTCAGCTCCAGTTCTTGCACTTCAAAATTTGAGACAACCATTTGAGATCCAAACATATGCAAGCAATTATGCAATGGGAGTAGTCTTGTTGCAACATGGTAAGCCCATTTGTTTTCATTAATATGAAACTTTTAATGGTGTTGTGATTAACTATCCTACTTATGATAAGGAGTTGTATGCATTGTTGCAAAGTGTGAAAAAATGGAAACATTATTTGTTGGGAAAAGAAACTATCATTCACATAGATCATCAACCATTGTAATACTTACAATCACAAGCAAAGCTACATCAAGCAAGGCACTTCAAATGGATGGGTTTTCTACAACAATTCCACTTGGTTATAAGGTATAAAAAAGGCATTTATAAGAAAGTTGTTGATATGATTTCTATGCCTATTGTTAGTGCTTCAATTATTCCTAAGCATAATTCTATCATGCATGAGATTTATGTTGAACAATATGCTTTAGATGTTGATTTTAAATAGGTTTATGCAACTTTGTGTCATTCTAACCAAGTTGAGTAATTGGATTACCATGTGCATGATAAGATTTTGTATCATCTTGGCAAGCTATGTATTCCATAGGGTGAAAGAGTCAACATCATACGGGAAACTCATTCTTCTCTTATTGTTGGCCACTTTGGTGTAGGCAAGACAATGGCTAATTTGCAAAGGTATTGTTATTGGCCTAAAATGAATGAAAGTGTTTCAAGATATGTGAGAGGATGTTCTTTATGTGCTACAAGAAATCCTAGCAGTAGAAAGTTGGGTTTGTATACTCCACTTCTAGTTCCTTCTCATCCTTGGGAAAGCATTTCCATGGACTTTGTAAGAGGTCTACCTATGTCTAAAAATAATCATGATTATCTTTATGTTGTGGTTAACCGTTTCAACAAAATGTGTATTTTGATGCCTTGTAAGAAGTAGGTTACAACTGAGAAAATGGCACAAATGTTCTTTCATCATGTTTGGGTACATTTTGGATTGCCTAAATCCATTATTTATGATCGAGATTCTTGATTTATTGGGAAATTTTGGTCAATTTTATGGGCACTCATGGACACCAAGCTAAAAAAGAGCACAACTTTTCATCCACAACCGATGGTCAAATAGAAGTGGTTAATAGAACAATAGTGCATATTCTTTGTGGTTATTACAACAAGGATCCTAAGCTTTGGGATGAGCACCTACACTGCATTCAACATGTTTACAACTGGGCTAAGCACTCTTCAACTCAAACATCTCCATTTGAGGCATGTTTTGGTTATTTTCCAAAATCTCCTTTAGATTTTATCTTTGGGAATGACATTGCTATTGATGGTCAATATGACATTGATAGGGAAAAGAAGTTCATTGAACAAATTCAATTGGCATGTCAAATGGTACAAGAACAATTGGAAAAGAGCCAAGTCAAGTAAAAAACAAGACATGACAAGCATCATGTTGATCACAATTTCCAAGTTGGAAATGAATTTTGGCTTTAAATTAGCAAAGAGAGGCTTAAAGGAGAAGGTAAAAAAATGAAACCAATTAGATATGGACCTTTCAGGATTCTTGAAAAGATTGGTAACAATGCCTTCCATTTGGATTTACCTCCCTATATGCAAATGTATGCATTTGTAAATGTTGAGAATTTGAGATTGTATGAACCTCCTATGATTGATGATCAATGAGAGCATGTTCAGATTCCTTCTATAGATGATTTCTCACCAGAATATCTTTCAGAACTGCATGAAGACACAATCCTTGACAGGAGGATGAGAACTTCAAAATGAGGGAATATGGAATACCTTCGAGTTGGTATTAAAGGCACAAATACAAGAAAGGCCAAGTGGATTGAAGTTGGAAAGGTGATGGAACTGTACCCTCGTCTTCAGATTCACTGAATGTAGTATTTTGGAGGTCCAAAACCTTCCCAATTGGGAGGAGTGATCTAGGGGATCAAACTATGCTCAAAAATCAAAGTGCTCGAAATTGCTTCAAAACAGACATGTGCATAGGCCTCGTCCTCACGATCCCGAGGAAACTTGATCGGGTTCAAACGGACTTCGTATAAGTGAGATATCACGTTTTGTCTGCTTTGCCAAACAGGCAAAATTTTGCTGATTGTACAGTCTGTACAGTGCTAACGTGGCATGTTCGTATTGACATGTGGCAGGGTGACGTGGACTGCTAACTGGGTAGAGGCTGATGTGGAAGATGAGTTGGCAGTTAAGTTGGACCTTTTAGATGGTGACACATGGTAGTATTGGTGGACCAATAGAATGGTGCCATGTGACCTAGACATGGGCTGCCACATGGCACCCCCTCCAAGTAATAAAATTGGTTTGATGTTTGCAGGGGTCGAACCCACGACCTCCAAGGACATGTGGCACGTTTTAGTATTTTTCAAGCTACCAGCCCGCCCATGCTTTGTTCCTTAACCTTAGTGCTTAAACCTTGTATTTATGTTTACACAAAGGATTAGTCGGGTGAAAAAAGGGTCGGGGCTAAGCCCCAGCCCTTGGTCTTACGCTAACACATGACCATCACATAATAGTTCTCTCAAGGTTTTTTCAAACCACTCCACACATCTGGCTCAACACTTTTCAACCACCAGTGCGGGATTAAACATCGATACAACGGTCCTTCTCCCATGAGTCAGACACTTTTCAACACCACAACCAACTTGGAAACAATCTCGACTTAAGTGCCCAAGACCTCTATCATGTAAAGGGGCTAGTGCACTAACAATGCAACAAATTTCCAGTTTTTGTGGGAAGGCACATGTGCTGGGTTTTTGGCACGAAAAATGCCCATGAGCCAAGTTCAGTCAATCTGGGAGCGTTTTGGTGAGCAGAGACAACAAAGAATTGGGAGAGAACTCCAAGGACTGGTTCCAACTCAGTTTTTGGCCAAACCAGGTGCAGGAAGAGCCCAACTAGGGGGTTTTGCACATTCTTGAGCCATTGAAGCCATCCATTTCTCATTTTGAGCATTGTAAAGCACTGATTTTGACACTTTGAGCATTAATGAAAAATATCCATTGGAATTTGGTCAAGGAGATGTAGCCCAAGAGAGGGGTGAACTCCTTTATCATTTTGTTGTGTTAATTTGTGTATTATGATGGTTTTTATGACTGTTTATGTCACTATATCAAGTTGTATTCTTTGGAGGTGGATCTAGATAATGATTTGAGCAATCACTTTCTCTCTCACATTCCACATTTGATTTCAGAATCAGATAACCTCAAGTTAAGTAATCCAATTGAGGAGGAATGAATTTTCCAGGTCATCAATTAGTTCCACCTAAACAAAGCCCCAGGTCCAAACGACTTCACCCTCCATTTTTTCAAGAGACGTTGGTCCATAATGAAGTTTGATTTCATCAGAATGTTGTGATAGTCTGAAAGTCTAATAAACTAGGAGGAGCTACAAATTCATCCTTCTTGGCGTTGCTCCCAAAACACAAAGGAGCTTCTTCCTTTAATAGATTTAGGCCTATCTCTTTATGCAATGTATCTTATAAAATCATGGTCAAGATAATTTTCAATAGATTGAAACCCTTCCTTAGCTCTTTAATACTCCCCAATCAAGGTGGTTTTGTTACAGGTAGGAAAATATGGGATAACATTATCTTGGTTCAGGAGTCGATTCATTCTAGTTTTTGGAGGGGAGAACAAGGTATGTTTGTAAAAATTGGCATGGCCAATGTTTTTGATAGAGTGAATCATGATTTTCTCAAGGAAGTATTGTAGAAATTTGGACTTGATCAAGTCTTTATCTCCTGGGTTGGATATTGCATCTCTAACCCATGGATTTCTCCCTTGATCAATGGAAGGCATGCCCCGTTCTTTAGAGCTTCCAGGGGTTTAAGGTAGGGGTTCCCTCTTTCCCCTTTGTTTTATGTCCTCATGGAAAAATATCTCAATAGACATCTGGAATGGGAATGCTCAAATGGAACAATTCCTGGACTTCGTATAGAAAGAGGGGTCAAGAGAAAAAATAAATCCCAATTTGAAGATGACATGTTTTTGTTAAGTGGAGCATCCAAAGTAATGGAAAAGATATTAAAGCTAGTCTTTGACAATTTTACTATGGTTTATAGAGGTCTTATTAACAAAAATAAAATCCAAATCTATGTGCGGAACATCAAAACCCACTGCCTTTAAGGCATTGCTCAAATCCTCGATTTTCCTATCTCTGCTAATTGAAAATATTTCAAGTATTTTGGGATACCTATTAGCATGAAATCCCTCTAATGAGAAAATTGGCATCCAATTTTGCAGAAAATAAGAGAGAAAATGGAATCATAGGGGGCGGTATAGCTTAACCTTGCAGGACAATTAGTACTTGTTAAATTAGTGTTATCCTCTTTTCCTATCTTTCAATTATCATCTCTCTTGTCCCCAACGGGTGTCAAAAAAGATATGGACCAGCTAATCTATAAATTCCTTTGGCAAGGGGGTAAGTCCAATTCAAAAAAAAATCATTTGGTTAACTTGCATGTAGTTACAACACCTAAAGATCATGGAGGACTTGGAGTCAGAGACCTAGAATTGGTCAACATTGCACTAGGCTCAAAATTGTTATGGATATTAATAGCAGGCAAAAAATAATGGTGGAAATTAGCCATAATTAAGAAACATCGCTTGGGAAATAGAAAATGATGTCTTGACACAACCCATGCTTGTCAATCTGGGTTCCCCATTTGGAAACTGCTTCGGGTCTCCATATCCTTCTTTCAACAAAATTTAACTTGGGTTCCAGGAAATGGTAAATCTATAATGTTATGGAAAGATAAATTCATGGGATCCCCCCCTTAAATCAATACCCAGAGCTTGAAGATATAAAAATTTGGATGTTGGTTCAACAAAAATCTTCATTGTATGCCATCTCAGATTAGAATGAGGATGGTTCATGGAAGTGTTGGAATCTAAGATATTTTCCCCCTCATCTGCAGAACCAAGCTCAAATCCTAGTGAAGGCATTAAGGGGGGATACTCCACTCCATCAAAATAACCCAGAATGTAGAGTATGGGGATCTACAAGATATTCAGTGAAAGATGGCTATAATTATCTACTTGCCAAATCAAGGCTCCTAAATCAAACTACCTGGTGGAAAAACATTTGGGACTTGGATTGGCTTCCCAAAATTAATTTATTTTTTTGGACTCTTGCACATGGAAAGATCCTTACATGAGAGAATCTTATGAAAATAGGATTTAAGGTCCCTTTTCAATGTGTCCTCTGCCAAATAAATTATGAATCAATACAACATCTCTTATGCGGATGTGAATTCTCCAAGCAAACTTGGTCTATATTTTTCCACGAGCTTCTTCACCAAGTGAGGTGGCCAGATAGTTTTAAAACACCCTTGGGAAAGTGCGAAAAGTACTATCAAGGAACCTTTCAAGGGAAACATGTCTTTAAGAGAATGTGTAAATCCTCCCCCAAATTTATTTGTTGGAAGATATGGATTGCAAGGAACCAGATAATCTTACAGAATAAAAGGACCCAACCATGCAGTGTAGAAAGTAAGGAAATAGTATAATTGGTTGAGGTCATGAACTCCAAAAGAATGAGTTAGGAGGATCAATTTCCCTGGAGTTGAAGCAAAAGAACTTGGGTCTCGAAATTTAACCTCCAATTGGTTTCGCGATCCAAGCCTATTCAGCGATCAGGATGGAAATTTCACTCTCCTTCTTTCAATTTTGATTTTTGGCTTTATTCTCAACCCGAGCACACTCTTTGGTTTGATGGGGCTTCTAAAGGTAACCCAAGGGAGGCAGGTGCGAGGGGGTTCTTTATGGACCCAGAGGAATTAGACTTCTAGATTATTATTGGAATTTGGGCATAGATACAAATATCAAAGCCTTAATACAGGGGTTACAATTGGCCAAGAAGAAACAAATACAAAGCCTGAATATTGTGTGTGATTCAAAGATGTTAATAAGGATCATGATCTCATGATCTTCTCCCTAGGATCTTTGCATGAAAAAACTAGTCGATAGAATTCAACTCCTAGATGGTAATATCCAATTAAGTTACTTCCATGTTCTTAGGGATAATGGCCTCTTGGGGGTAGATGTTTTGGAGTCTTTATCCCCTTTTCCATGATATCTACCCCTTTCCCCGCTCTCATGGCCCATGAGGCTGGCTTGGCGATGTGTGGAAGGATATTGTATTGCATGCTCAACATATCATGAGAGTAGATAAGAAAGAAAGGATTTATCATGATGGTGGATTTCAACACAGAGCATGGGAGGGATTCCAGTCTAATCCTGGATGTGGGAAGTTGGTACCTTCACACAGGTGATATCATGATGCAGGAGCATCTCTCCACGTCAGCCAGCTATCCAGTCAGCCCACGTCAGTGCACGCATTCAATGAAGAGAGGTGCAGCCCTCATTTCAAATTTGAAATTGAATGTAATTAATGTTGTAGGCTATTGAGCCATGGAGTCGTGCCTTTGCGCAGGCATTAGAGTAGATAGCCTTGAATATTTGTAAGGCTGAGATCTAGATTTGATTCTGGACTAGACAGCCCATTCAATGTAATTGAATAGGGTAGGTGAGTTTGGAGGGAAGAGCTCAAAGAGCCCCCTCATGTAAAAGATAAAGAGACCTTCTTTGTATTATCAGAGTAGTGGTAGTAGAGTAGGCAGAGAGAGTAGAGAAGAGTCGAGACCCTGTTACATTCCGTACTCAGAACACATTGTAAAGAGGCATTTTTATTAATACAAACGGAAGCAGTTTTCCTGCAAGTATTTCTGTGTTGAATGAATGTCTATGTGTGTTTTTTATATGAGGTGAGTTTAGATCAGCCCGAGGAGCTGACAGAGCATATGAGCTTAGAGATGGATTTGGATCAGTAGATGCAGCTGACAGAGAAGGAAGATCAGAGGAATCTTCTAATGATTGGAGGAATTCAGATATTCCTGCCACATAGCTCAGTTGAGGCAAGGATTTGTGTTGTTGATGGAAGAGCGACAATAGTAGAAAGACAGCCAGCTATGACTGTCAAAGAAGAATTGGAGCAGGTGTTAGAAGCTTCCCAAGCAAAAGAAGAAGATGAGCATTCTGAGAAGTGGCTCAATACTTTCATCCAGGAAGTTGAAAAGACTGCAGCATTGGAACTTGTAGAAGAAGAAGAAGAAGAAGCAGAGAACATGAGATTTGTTGATCTGTATGAACAGATTGAATCCCTAGAGAGAAGGGTGATAGTGCAAGGCATGCACATCCAACAAGTGAGGTTGGAAGCATATGAAGGATATGACATGGGAGATCATGATGATCTACCCATCTGCAGAAAGAAAATGAAGCTGAGGAGACTGCATGAATAGAGCCAGCCACTGGAGCAGCTAGACGAAGTGATCGAGAAGATCAGGAGGCTGATGGTAGAGTCAGCAGAGACTTCCAACAAGGAGAAGCTGGGCAGAAAAGCAACAGCAGCAGCAACAACAGCAGAAGAAGCAGCAGCAAGGAGATGGAGAAGATGAATAGCTCCAGAAATTTGTTTGGGATCCAGGAGGATTTCAACAGCTGAGATGGGAAGCTCATGAGTAGGAGCTCATGAATTTTGCAGCTGAGGAGTATGATGCAGGAGCATCTCTCTACGTCATCCAGCTAGCCAGCCAGCCGACGTCAGCGCATGCATTCAATGAAGAGAGGCGCAACCCTCATTTCAAAATTGAAATTGAATGTAATTAATGTTGTAGGTTGTTGAGACATGGAGCCATGCCTTTGCGCAGGCATTAGAGTAGATAGCCTTGAATGTTTGTAAGGCTGAGATCTAGATCCGATTCTGGACTAGACAACCCATTCAATTTAATTGAATAGGGTAGGTGAGTTTGGAGGGAAGAGCTCAAAGAGCCCCCTCATGTAAAATATCGAGAGACCTTCTTTGTATTATCAGAGTAGTGGTAGAAGAGTAGGCAGAGAGAGTAGAGAAGAGCCAAGACCTTGTTACAGTCCGCGCTCAGATCACATTGTAAAGAGGCATTTTTCTTAATACAAATGGAAGCAGTTTTCCTGCAAGTATTTCTGTGTTGAATGAATGTCTATGTGTGTTCTTTATATGTTGTAGATGTATGTTGTAGGTATGCATTTGTAGGGGTTGTTTGATTTCAGGGTCAAAGGTCTTTCAGGCTTCACACCAAGAGGGTGTGACAGACCGCTGCGGGTTCTGATAGCCGTGCACAGAGAGTGCATTTCTGAATTTTGCAGGTTCAGACAAAGGCGTGCCAGGAGGGCACAGTAGCTGAAATCATTGGCTTAGAGGAATACCTAAAGGTTGTTGAACACCTTGGAGGCAAGACTGTGTAGAGGAAGACACCAGGAATGATTTTAGGGGCTAAATTTCGCTCATGGGATAATTTTCCATGGTTTTTCCAAAAATGAGATTCGCTTTTTTAAAAATGATTCACCCAAATTCTATAGGATAAAATTATTTTACCTTAAAAATCGCCAAAATTTTATAAAAACTATATAAAATACTTAGAAATTCGAATATTTTAAAAAATATATCACCAAACATTTATAGTTGACATATGAAGGATTAGTAATATTTGCCAAGGTTTCTACATTTTAAAATAAATTTCCATCCTTAAAATCATCCATAGAAGACACAGTGGAAGACAGAATCTCTAAGGAGTTCTGTAGAGCTCTACCAGGAGGGCATTGAGCATATGCATTGGTTGCATTAAGGAGGAACTCTGTTGTGAGTTCAATTTGAAGACAGAATCGTTGCGGGATTCTGCAAGAACTCTGCCAAGTGGGCATTGAGTAGGTGCCAGAGAGCACAGGAAGAAATCTTTGAGTTCTGGATTTGAAGAAGAATCCAAGGAGAAGGATATTCACAGGGTTTCTAAACACCCTGAATACTCAGCAATAGGTTTCTTGAGCAGAGGATAGCTAGGAGGGCATCATAAATTCTCCATCGAAAGGAGAGGGAAAAAGGGACTTAGTTTCTTAGAGATCTGAGTTCGTGAGAAAGCTCAGGAAGGACAACACCTTTGTGTGCGAAGAATCTGTAGGGGCATAGAAATCAAAAGAAATCTTTGAGGATTCGAAAGGGCCAAGCTCAGGAGGGCAGTTTCTTTTACACACACATGTCGCAAGAGGTTGCAGAGGCCAGAGAGAGAGAAAATCCTTTGGAAGGTCTGAGTTTAGGGAAGATTAGGAGGAACAACATCATTGAGAACGTGGGCGAGACTCAAAGATGAAGAGCTCGTAGAAGCAAGGCAAAGGTCGAGGCCTTTAGCACTTGGAAAATCTTCCAAGTATCGAAAGAAAGCACATGCTCAGGAGGGAGCACAGCTACAGTCAGATCAGGCTGAGGAAGAAATCTGGATTGTTGGATTTCCACGTCCAGGGAGCAGCGTAGGAGGCACGCACAGCAGGAGCAGTTGTGAGTCATTGGATCTCACACAGATCACCAATATCCATCGGATTGATCGGAAGTTGCATGGGGTTTAATCCTTAAACGTGCAGAGCAGAGGAGAGAAGTCCCGAAACAGGCGTGGATATCAGGATTTCGGTATTCAGGATTTCGAAGGTGTCGAGGATGAGAGATCGGGAATCTCCATGGTGAAAGTCCTGAAATAGATCTGGACCATCTGTTGGAAGGAGGACATGTGTCGCGAGATCACCCACATCGGGGATTCGGACATCGAGAAACAGAAGAGGAAGGAGTCTTTCGACTTCGCACCTGGCGAAGTCCTAAAACGATATGGACCGTCCATCCATGGAGGACACGTGGAGGATCTCGAGAGTCCATCGATATTTCAGATACCGGGGATTCAAGTTGACAGAGGATTTGTGTCAAAGGGGGTCACAAGTCATGAAATCACGAAATGATGAGGACTGTCCATCTCAGGGAGGACACATGGCAGCAATCTAGGATTTCAGGGAAAACCCCGAAAGGAAAGACCATTTCGGCAAATCAGAAATCGGGAATTCAGGAGTTCCGTTGACAAGAGGTCAGGCTCTCATATTGATAAGTCCCGAAGGGAATAAGACTACGGTCTTATGAGAAGTGGTCATATGGGCCAAAGCATAGCCCAAGGGGCTAATCATTGATTGAAGCCTTTTCGACATTTCGGCATTTCGGTGTTCGGGAGTTCGAGTCCCGAAACCTGAAATTCATGGTCGTGTACAGAAGACAGTGAGGGTAGAAGAAGGACCTGTGGATCAGAATTTGAGATTCCAGCAGAGAATCAAAAGAGCTAATTCATCTCGGAGGAGTGATTGAACGATCCTGTGAGCGGACTTCGGCCCGAGGGTCAGAAGGGGTCTGCGTCATATCATGGGGTTCAGGATGGAGGTTCTAGATGCAAAGAATGGGAAGGTATGGCACGGTTAATGTAAGTCACTCAACTAGGAAGCGATCATCAGCAAGGGCCTTCAGTCGGTCATGGAATGCAGTCGAAAAGGAGTGCTTCAGGTGGGTAAGGTACTTTCCTCTTCGATTACTCATTTCTTCATTCGTTTTCCTTCATATCAATATCTCATGAGACATTGTGGCGACAACAAGAATCTATTTGGAGAAGGTCGAGTTTGGGACTCAATTATTTCAATTGTCTTATGTTTTTCGGTCCTGGAAATTTTTCCTTGGTGGGAAGGTTGGCTCGTTGTCAGGATTTCATATTTTCATTGGGTTGGTGTCTATGTTTCTTGTGTAAGCAAGTCCTTTGGGTGAGTGTATCCCTCTGCTCTTCCCCAATGGGAAGTATCTCCAGTTCTTTTGTGTTTTCCATCTCTTTTATGGTTATGTTTTGGTGCCTCCCTCCTCGGCATTGTGAGATGGAGTCAAAGGGTGGGTTGTCATTTTCAAATCTAGTCAGGGATGAGTCCAAGTTTTCAAAGAACCAAAAAAAGAAAATTTGTATGGGATCCCTCAGCTCCATTGTTTCTTTTGGCTTAGAAACATTGTCCCAGAATTGAACTCTCATTGGACAGTTACAAGTTGAAGTCCATGCATTGAGGAGTCATATTGAGGATTTAAAATTTTTATTAGAGCAGTGGGAAGGGAATCAAGGTCATCTCTCCACACTCGATAGTACCTAGAATGTTTCAAGGAATATGTCAGACTATTTAGTGTGCCCTCATACAAACTTCAATGAGCCTGTTGCAGTAGGCTAGGAGCAGTAGGGAATCCAAGAAATCAAGCTCGAACCTGGTAGTTGAATTTTAAAAAAAATGAAGTGGTTATGTTTTGTCTTACTTTCTGTATTAACAGTATATATTATCGGCTTTATACTTTCCAGAACAAAATTTGTCTTAGTTTTTGGACATACATTAAGGGTCCAATAATCATTTTTGAAAATCCAAGCTATGCTCTTAGCACTGAAATTTTTGGGTGACATCCTAAAGTTGATATTTTTTACTCCATTGGTCTTGACCACACTCTTTTAATGATATAAAATTTCTTAGTTCTTGTGAAAAAAAATTAGAGTGATGTTAGTAGGTGTTATTGACAAGATTTGTAACATCCTTATGGCTTTAGCAAACTATTTCTACAAAAGCAAGTTCTAGCCACAAAAATTAACAAGTGAACCACCCAAACAATAGTTTATAACCAGTAGAGTAACTACCAAGGCTTACAAGTGAAATTTAGTGGTAGAAGAGTGAGTAAAAGAATGAAAGAAGATGAGTTTTCTACAACCTTATTGGCTATAGCATAACATTTATTACAGCAATGAGATCACTTGGATAATCAAGATGCCCTTAGGGCACATTGTAGCTTAAAACATGTAAAATCAATTTCCAAACTTAAACAATTCAAACTCCTTGGTATCACATTTACCAATGCATAATATTCAATCTCCAACAATAGTAGATTAGTGTCTTATCTATTTTGTTATTGGGTCTCTTGTTTATGAGCTAGGGTTTATTACTTCTCTAGGGGTGTAAGCCTTTTTACTCTCTAGAAAAAACAAGCCTTAGCAAGGTAAATCTACAAGGGTGTAATCCATTTTACTCCTTATAGAAACCTTTGAAAAATATCCCTTTCAATGACAACAAAGATAGATTTTGATGGAGGGTGTATGCCCTTGTATGCCTCCAAGGGTTTAACAAAATTAACATTAAAACCAAGAAGAAACAACACAATTGCATAAATTCCTTACCTAGTCCAAGATATAGTATGAAAAACCCTTACTTATCAAGAATATTTGACCACAATTGCCAAGAAACAAATATCAAGAGATAGTGGTATCCTTCCTTCACCAATAGACAAGTAGAAACATCCAAAAGCACAAGAGACAAGGTGGAGTGAATTTCCCAAGTAGGGAGAAAATTTCAGCCAAGAGAGTATGTAATTCTCAAAACCATGATGATGAAATAAAAGTGAGGTGAACTCTATTTATATGAGGTCACCTAAAACCAATTTGTCCACTTTTAAAAACTCAACAACAAATTAGAAGAGGTTGACCTCCTCTATTTTCCTTTACAATTTACAAAATTAAAATTTAACTAAAATAAGTCCCTTAAAAGGGTGACATCGTACCATAGAGGGTGACACTAGGCTAAAAAATGAGACATTGAGCCTCAAGTAAAGGTTGTTTGGCCTCCAAAGGTCATGTGTCACCTCATCATGTGATAGAGTGATCAGTAATGCATCTCTCTCCATTAAATCACATCACATCCCCACTAGGACCATCAAACTCCATCATAACCCCACCATCCAAGGTGATGTCAAGGGCTAGGGTATGATGTCCTAAGCCTCCCAAGGCCAACATTCAGGTCCCAGGGGCCACAGTGTCATGGTCACATGTTGTCCAAATCCAATGTTCATCTTCCCAAGCATGCAATGAGTGGGGGCACATTATTCATCCTATGGGCTTCAAGCCCCTATGAATGTCTAAGTGACCTAGTCCTTCCATGGAAACCCTTTCACCTGGAAAGGTCCTGCAAATAAAAACAAGTACGCCCTCCATGGGACCAAAAGTCACATGTATCATGAAAATTAAGCCATATTTAATAAAAGAACCACCCAAACATGTGTATCAAATCCCCCCTTTCAAAATAAATAGATTCTCAAAGACCTTATACAACTTGCCAAATTCAAGTATGGGAGGGTTTTCATGGTGCCCTATTGGGTAGATCAATCCCCAAGTCAAGGAGTGTTTCCCAAGAAGACCCTCTCTAAGTCATGTAAAAGAGTATGAGGTGGTTCGGGGTATGACTCTTGGGCATGGGGTTTCTTGACATACAAGGGCTCACATTGTCTCATTTATGGGTGACTTTGTAGAAGGTGTGTTGCATCCTCATTTGCAATGCAACTTTTTTCCAAGCCATTTATTTGTCATTAATTGATTAAGGTCCAAAGCATTGAGTGTTATGTGCAATGGAAAGTAAGGAACATCGCAATGCCACTTGAAGCTAGAAACGCACATAGCGTCATGTGAAAGGAAAGTAAAAGATGTTGCAAAATGCATTCCCTCAACAAGAAAGACATTTATTTAATTATGTGTTTTATTTTGTAAGTCCTTGATTTTTGTGGAGAATCGTTTCATTTCTCTCAGGACCTTAGAGAGAGCATCTAGAGGATAAGTTATGGCTCTTATATTTTTTCAGCTACAACCCTTCTGGGCCTTTAGCCCATTCTTCCCATGAAATGAGGTACAAACCCTTCTTGGGTCAATAAGCCCGAAAACCCAAAAGGTGAGGAAATAAAATAGAAGTAATGTGGAAAATGATAAGTATGGATGGGAATGGTATGCTTACCTTTCAAGGGGACCCCCTAATAGAAACCCTTTTCCCTAGGGTGACCCACTTACTAGGAAAACATGGCAACCACCAAGGTGAAATGAGGCAAAAGGCATAATTTCCAATCAAACTTGTTACCTCATGAAGCAAGACCTGTTGTCCTTTATGGGCCAAGCTGGTGTGGTGGACGTTGTTGTTGCTAATCAATGGTGATGTGTTGTAAGAGGAGGGGCTTTTCCCACTCAACTGGCTCTCAGCACTCCATGTCTTCAACCTTTGGGCCTTGAAACATGATCTCCTTAGTTACCTCTAGTTTTAGGGGGTAACACCTATATCATGGGCATACACACTTGGGAGCATCAAAATGTTAAGCATGCATTTTTAGATCATTAAAATTATTAATCATACATTTTTTAGACAATGTAATATATGTATATAATTTTTACAAAATGAGTACATGTTATATATAGGCTCATTTAAGTTTTTTTACTATATGAAAGTTCATTTTGTCTTTCAAACTAACTCTAGAAATCCATTTCATCTTTTAAAAATTGATTATAAAGTGTCATTTTTCATCTCTCTTGCATGTATAATTGAATCATTGCATGACATTAAAGCCTTGAATGTCTTCCTTAGAGTGTGTTTTTTCAAACTTTATCTTTTTATAGGATATTTAGTTGTAACTTTCCCTGTTTCTATGCTTTTACAGTTGGCCCCTGTTTACAGCTGAGTAATCACTTGTCAATGGAGGGAGTGCTTTATCGCAAGTCTCACTTCGGTTGTCCTTTCAGAGAGAGCGGCAACTTTAACAAGGACTTTCAGTTCTGTAAGAGATCTATCTTGAGAATCCTATGAATGGTAATGGATGATGTGCATGATTTTGTTTTTCATTGATAACCATCAACTGTAGCTTTATTTTTGTTCAAATATGTCCCACTCTCTTTTGATAGAAAGGTCAAGCAAAGCAATTTACCATCTTTAAAATATGTATACATATAATATATTATTAAATGTTTTGATAGGTTATACTTACATTTAAGATTAATATGTTATGGTCTTTAAATAATATTTTTAATTATACTTAGTAGAGAATAATTATATGTATAATTATTTTTATATTTAATTAACACACTTTAATGTTTAAATATCTTCTATATATAAATGTAAATAAAATATAATACAAAGGTCTTAAACTTTGTATAATATTTTGTTGAGTATTATGTTAGATTCATATTTTTTTAAATATCTTCCACATATAAATGTAAATACAATATACTACAAAAGTCTTAAATTTGTATAATAATANATATATATATATATATATATATATATATATATATATATATATATATATTAATTTTAAAAAATTTATATAACAATATATATACTCTACTTCTAAAATGTATTGGGTTTTTAAATATATATACTCTACTTCTAAAATGTATTGGGTTTTTAAAACGTATAATTTTTTCAAAATGCAAATACTCGAAATCATTGTAAAAAGTCGTTATCAAAATTATGATCCACTTCTCAAATAAAATCATTCTAAATATTTTTATGGTTTTGATCAACAACATTACTATGAAAACTCTCTTTGATTTACTTCAACATTTCTATTAACTTCTTTTAAAAGTATATTAATATTATTTTAAAAATAATATTAAAAAAATTTAAAAACTAATATATTAATATTTTAAAGTGATGAACAACATTATTATGAAAACCCTCTTTGATTTACTTCAATATTCTCATTAACTTTTTTTTTTTAATATATTAATATTATTTAAAAAATAATATTTAAAAAAAAATAAAAAATAAACTAATATATTAATATTTTAAAAATGATTGCCAGTTTGAATATGCCCTCAACTTGCCATGGG
>ML781101.1:562791-616543 GCA_009831015.1 Picea engelmannii | reverse complement strand
AAAAAAAAAAAAAAAGGCTACGAGGAGCTGTAATCTTACTAAAGTTGTCCATACATATTAAGGATTTTATTTTCTCTCAGTCCACTTCAATCTTCTCTTTTCAGCCTTTTAAATCTTTCCACTCAATTATAGGGGTATCTAATAAGCTGTACCGATTTCAACAATGTCAGCCTTTTTTCTAAAGCATTATAGGCATATTAATAATTATATTAATAATATTAATAAAATTAAAAAAAAAAACCATGTTAATTATTAATTATATGATTTTTTTGTAAATTTGTTTATTTGATTTAATTATTTTATTTTTTAAATAAATATATAATGAAAAATAAGTTAAATCATTAATAAATATAATAAATATACTATTTAAAAAAAAATTAAATAAAATAGTTAAATTAGTTTTGGGATTTTTTTGTGATATTTATTTAAAATTTGGTTAGAAATTGTTATATTTACATATTTGAGTGGTTGATTTTGTATAATCTAAATGTTCCATAAATTTTTCAACAAATTGAATCCATTTCTATATTTAAAAATACAATTTAAAAACAAAAAAATTGTAATTTTATACAAATTTATATTAAAATTTATGATTTTTTTACAGATTTATATTAAAATTTATATTAAGTAATTCAAACTTTAAAAAAACAAAAAAATTAAACAACATCTTTACTTTAATGTACTAAACAAATTCCTTTAAACTAATAATAATAATAATATTGAACAAATCTGTGAAGTTTGCTTTTTAGATCTACTCCTGCAAAGATATATATTAATCTGACTGCAAATGAGATCGGATCAGATGGCATCGTATGCACACAAAACGTGGAACACAAGGCAGGCATGCTCAGTAATAATATGAATTCGATTCTATATAAGCTCTTTCCTCTTTAGTGTTTTCATAGTCACAGCAACAAGAATATTTCTAATTATTTTACGATCTCTGCGTACTCAAATCCTTCTGCAGGCGCTGATCGACCAGCAATAACAGGAAGAGGAAGATCATGGAGGTTTTTCTATCGATCTGGACTTTGTTATTATTCAATGTTTTTCCAGGGCAATTTGTACTTTTTTTTTCGTTATTATTCAATGTTTTCCAAGAGCAATTTGTACTTTCTTCTTCATTCTCTGGATTCTCTGAACTCTGTGGGTTATAGCCTGTGGGAAAGATTGAGTGATTCTATCGTTTGTGATCTTATTACAGACGGTGGAATTGAAAGTAGTGATGGCCGGATATAACTGCGAACAAAAGATTAAGAAATGTTTGGCCAAACTCAGAGGTGAGCGAAACCCTAATTTTTCCTTCTTGCTTACTGAATAACGAAATGAACTAGAGACTTTGTACAGTTTGTCATAGTAGATTGGGGGAGGTCATAGTAAATCTGGGGAGGTAAGTCTGTTTAGGTTGGTGTTTTTGGGTGTGTACTGGTTGTTGTGCTTTACTTGGAGTTTGGTATTTTAGACTTGGTTTTGTTTTAACTTTCAAAATCACAAGTTCAATTCAATATTGTAGCTGTATTTATAATTTATATTTAAATTTATGAACTAAAAATTAAAATTAAAAGTCAAATATAGAGTTATGAATACCCAGAATTTATCAACAATATTTTAACTTTCAAAGTTACAAGTTCAATATTGTTGTAGCTCAATACTGCTGTAACTGTATCTATAATTCATGGAGAAAAGATTTAACATTCTTAAAAATTAAAACTGCAACTGTATCTATTTATGAACTAAAAATTTAAAGTAGTAAAAATTAAAATTAACAATCAAATATACAGTTATGAATACCCAGAATTTATCAATACTTTAACTTTCAAAATTACAAATTCAAACAAGTTCAAATATAAAGTTATGAATACCCAGAATTTATCAACAATTACTTTAACTTTCAAAGTTACAAGTTTAATACTGTTGTAGCTGTATATATAATTCATGAAGATGAAGAAAAGATTTAACATTATTAAAAATTAAAATTAACTATCGATGTAATGTTATGAATACCCAGGATTTATGAACAGTTGAGATGAGAGGGATGAAATATTTTTGATATGATATTTTTAACACAGCAAAAATTTGAGTATCAGTGCCCAGAGGAAAATATGATGCTTCAAGGTGTTTGAGACATTCTAACCATGGCTGTAAAATAACTCAATTAAAATACACAACCAATTGAAATTTATCTTAATTTCAGTTTTATAATGTTCAGAGATATCAAAGTTTATCAGGTTCGGAGAGATATCTTAATTTATGAACAGTTAAGATGAGAGGGATGAAATCTTTTTTATATGATTTTTTTAACACAGCAAAAATTTGAATATCAGTGCCCAGGGGAAATATGATGCTTCAAGGTGTTTGATACATTCTAACCATGACTGTAAAATAACTCAATTAAAATACACAACCAATTGAAATTTATCTTAATTTGAGTTTTATAATGTTCAGAGATATCAAAGTTTATCAGGTTCAGAGAGATATCTTAATTTATGAACAGTTAAGATGAGAGGGATGAAATCTTTTTGATATGATTTTTTTAACACAGAAAAAATTTGAGTATCAGTGCCCAGAGGAAAATATGATGCTTCAAGGTGTTTGATACATTCTAACCATGGTTGTAAAATGACTCAATTAAAATACACAACCAATTGAAATTTAACTTAATTTCAGTTTTATAATGTTCAGAGATATCAAAGTATATCAGGTTCAGAGAGATATCAAAGCTGTAAATTTTTTTTATCACCTAAAATAGATCTGGACTGATTGAAACCATCAGAGATACACATAATGGAATAATGATGATGGTGGTGTGTAATGTGAAGCAGGCATTGAAAAGGTGGAAGTGGATGTGGGTTATGGAAAAGTGGTGGTGTCTGGATGTGTTCATCCCAATAAGGTCTTGAAAGCAGTGAGACGAGCAGGAATGAAAGCAGAATTCTGGCCATCTCAGAATGAAGCGCTTCTCAGTACTTATGCTGCAGCAAGCATGAGCAGCTATTATTCCCTTTCGTCGCTCAATAATGGTTGACATACAGCTCACTGGTGTATATCTTCTTCTCTGCTGGATTCCAGATATACTTAACTCAGTTTCCAGGCCATGCTCTTGAAATGGATTGCTGCATCCAGAAAAGTTGTAATTTTTGTAGCTTAATAAATTGTAACTTTCTTTCATCATTTTATAATTCTTTTAATACATTGGTGGTGAACTTTCAATTTTTTGCGTTGGTTATTTTAATGAAATTTATTTGAAGAATATAAAATATTTTGGATATATACTTAATAAATAATACTTTAATTAAAGTTATGGGTTACTTTTGTCCATTGTCTCACAGGAAAAAAAATTGTTTAAGTATTAGTTGGTTATTTTAATGAAATTTATTTGAAGAATATAAAATATTTTAGATATATACTTAATAAATAAATAATACTTTAACTAAAGTTATGGGTTACTTTTTTCGATTATCCAAAGGAAAAAAACGTGTTTAACCATCAATTGTAAAATGACAATAAGGTAAAATAAATATGGATTTGAAAAATGACAATAAGGTAAAATAAATATGGATTTGAAGGAATAAATTTGTCCATTATCCCAAAGAAAAAAAATGTTTTCTATTAATTGTAAAATGGATATTAATTGTAAAATGGACAATAAGGTAAAATAAATATGGATTTGAAGGAATAAATTTGATTTAATGTATAGAGAACTTTTTTAAAATAATGAATATAATTGTTTTTATTTGTTTATAGAAAATTAAAATTTTGAAAGTTGATATTAAAGTAAAATAAATATGAATTTGAAATCGTAAATTTGATATAATGTATAAAGAATTATTTTTTAAATAATAAATATAAATTTTCTGATTTGTTTATACAAAATTAAAGTTTTGAAAGTTGGGGAAGTGAAAGTGTGTATTTGTTTATTACACAAATATACATTTTCACTTCACAATAAATAAATAAATGTAGATTTCAATGAAGGAATGGGGTGTAAATATTTTTATTTTTATATAATTTTGTTTATAGGAGTGTGGGTAAGGGTGGTGAAGTTTACATTTCTGCACCTGCACATCCCAATGTAGACATGCACACAAATAAATGTAGATTCCAATGAAGGAATGGAGTGTAAATATTTTTATTTTTATACAATTTTGTTTCTAGGAGTGTGGGTAAGGGTGGTGAAGTTTACATTTATGCACCTTCACATCCCAATGTAGGCATGCACACCTTCACCCTCCAATAGGGTGAGTGATCATAGGGAGGAAGGGGTGAAGGTGTGCAAGTGTGCATTTATGCACCTTAGGTGGAGGGGGGAGATGGGAGGCAATGTAATGTGTGTATTTGTGCACATTAACCCATGGGAGGGTGGTTGGGGCACTTCTTAATGCACAAGTGCACACTTTCACCACTTCATAAGGCTCATATCACCCTCTCGAGATGGTGAAACTGTGCACTTTTTCACCTTCACATTGGGAGAGTAGGTGGTTGGGGGCTTGAAACTATGTGCTTGTACATCTTCACCCCATGAGATGGTGGGTAGTGGGGGGTGAAGGTGTGCATTTGTGTACCTTTACTCTCAAGGAGGGTGCACAAATGCATGTCTTATCCCCCAAGGAGGGTAGGTGATGGTTGTGTGAGAGGGGGGCAAGAGGGTGGGTAATGGAGGGTAAGGTGAAGGTGTGCATTTATGTACATGGGGTATTTCACTACCCTTGAAATACCTTATTTCATTTTTCTTTTCAAAGTTGGACAAGCATATGCCTTTGTCCCACTTGAAATATACTTACCTTATTCCATTTCACTTACTAAAGCATAATTACATAACCACTTAACACAAGGTCAAACCACTAATAAGCTTGAGTTTTACAATCACCAAGGATGGCATCTATCAAACACAGGGAGGGGTGAAAAAAATATGAAGAAATCTCAAGGGGGATTGAACAATAAATGCACACCTTCACCTTGCCCTTCACTACCTACCCTCTGACTCCCCCCTCACCCAACCACCATTTCAAAGTTGGAAAAGCACACACCTTCATCCCACTTCAAATAGTACATTATTCCATTTCACTTGCTAAAGCATAATTACATAGACCACTTAACACATGGGCAAACCACTAATAAGCTTGAGTTTTACAATCACCAAGGATGGCATCTGTGAAACACAGGGAGCGGTGAACAACATATGATGAAATATCAAGGGAGGTTGAACAATATACAATGAAATTTCATGTGCACTATATCCCATTTATTGCTCAAAGTTCTTCACAATCCCAAAAATGGGCTTTATTGTCTCATATTTCCTACAAAAGGATTAAGCAATGTTTGACTTAACCAACTTAGTTTTTTGTGGTAGAACTTGATATACAACAAGTCAAGAGGAGAGAATATTTTAGAGTCATATATAAGAAATTCCAAGACATCACAATATAGACATATTTCGTTATTTTGACACACACATGTACCCACACAATATATCCTACCAAGGAAGAGGGAAAGGCCAAACAAGGAAGCATACTCATCCAGAAACCAATCAACCATTATGTTAGTATGTCAAATTAATAAAATTGGAAGAAAGTCATATACAACCATACAAAGTTCAACATGAAGTTCCACATCTTCTCTAACTCAACTCACTTATATAATAAAAATAACAATTTCCTATTCTCAAAGTCCATAATCTCCTTCTTTATTTTCAACACCAATTAATGAATCTCCTAAACAACAAATCTTTCCAAAACAAAGACTATGTAATTCAAGCATTGAAACCCTATAAAAAGAATACAACACGTAACCTTCTCCCTAGATAGAATGGAGAAAGTCTTCCACTATATAGTAGTTGGATCCAATAAGTATTTCCAAATATTGAGGCTCATTTTACAACTTTCACTGTGAAAAAGAAACACCCTTTAATTTACCATGTCTAAAAATGTGAAGGCAATTCTTAACCTCTACTACAATTAAAAAAGGACCATGTACAAACATAATGTACATACAATTTCCAAGCATGTCCAAATATAATGTATAGACAAATCATAACCTCTAGGATCATTATAAAAAAGTTACTTAAGCCAATTAGCAACACTTTATATTCTTAGAGTAAAAAAAAATTCAATTTTAAATGTCCATAAAAACCAATGATACCAAATAAATCAAATAAGCCTTTAATGTTGTCAACATGCTTGAACTATTACATTTAGGAGATCTTCCATTTAATTAAAATCTCAATGAGACTATTTTCTAAAACACTTGAAAAAGTTTCAAAAGAGTTTAACAATGATATGACCATCTTGTTGAAGCTAATGCAAGTATCCCATGTCATTGGTTTAAAGTTGAATACTCTATTGTCTAATCTTAAGACAAAAACTCACCTATAAGAAATAATAATATTTGTGTAAGCAACTTTTAAATAGGTTTTGATGCCTACTAAATCTTAGATGGTAATATATTTGCATCTCTATGACTTAAAACATATTATTAACTAAAAACAATTTTAAACTTATTTTAAAATCTAAAAATTATCTCAACCAAATTATAGTAATAATAACCAAATTATAGTAACAATATGAAAAACAAATTTTTCCAACATTAATAAAATCCAATTTAGTGAGTGGAATTATAACCAAACATTCAATATCTTATATAAAAATATTATAAATACTATGAAAATCCAATATATTTTCCTTTTCCTTTATGACGCATCATCCAAATTAAAATAAGAAGCGAAAAGCCTAACGAATAAAAGACATGCTCGAATCTACCTTTCACAAATATGTTTTTTTATTAATAAAATACTCTTTCAAAATCTCTTTCTAGATTTGAAAAATGCATTCTTATTATTTATGCTCTAAACTTCTAGGAAAATATTCCTTTGCTTTTATTTCCAAATATTTTATTGCACATGTATCACTCGGGTGCACTTTCAAATTGTAAACTCTTAAATTTTGTAAACTATTCCATCAAAGAGAGAGAAACAACCAAAAGTTTCTATGTCTATTTATTAATGGTGAACTTTTAAATTTTTTTTTAACAAAAATTGGGAGATTTGTATTATCAAAAAATGGTGCGGCCAAAATACATATAGGAGTTACAAAATCTAAGAAAAATCAGGTCAATTGAGGGTCTCAAATAGACAACTACTACATGCTACTAATGACTTTTTCAAATACTCAAATTAAAATTCCACATAGAACAACCTTACTGCATACACTCGGAAAAAGAATTCAAGGATAAAAGTGAAGAGACATTGCATCTAAATTACCCTATTAGGGAAGAGCTCACATTTTTTACTGAATTGCGAACCTGACTTCGTGTTACCATTGGCTATGATGTTACATGTGATTTCTTCCTCTTTCTGACTATCGTCCAAACTTTATTTGCATATGTTGGGGTGTTTGGGATGCCTGTGATTCATGGATTGTCTTGAGATGAAGCTTCTATTTTTTCTTGATTTGGAACCTCAGCTTCATCAGCCTGATCTTCCCATCATGTCGATGGTTGAGGAGATTGTTGGATCCAAATCCCCTGGCCTAAGTCCTAAAGGGAAGATCCCTCTTTCTACGGCTTCTAAGTGGATTCTTGGTGCGAGTCTTGAGATAACTGAGTTGGTTGAATAAGAGGATCTAATTGAGAAAGATTTTCACTCACTTGAGGAGGTTGTCCGCGGCCTTTTGAGATTACTTGATATTTTTCATTAGATCCAACCCACCAAGTGGATTCCCAATGCTTTCTATTCTTCCTAGATCCTTTGGGACAATGGGTTAAAAGATGACATGTTTCAAAGCAAGATCTGCAATGCAAGGAAACTCTCTCATAATCTAGTTTTTGAAACCAAGAATAATTTTTACCAATAAGAATAACTTCATATTGGAACCCTTTACTGAAGTCCATTCCATGCAGATAAGAGAAAAAGTGGTGGTGCTCTACCTCGTAGTTTCACGGATTGCGAAGAGGAACTTTCCCAAAGCTGAACCAATCGCTTCAAGAGAGGGTAAACCCCAAAAGTGCAAGGGGATATTGGGAAGCATCACCAAAAATGAGGTTAAGGAGAGAATGATAGTAATAGGATTGAAAGAAGGAGTCCAAGGTTTCATGCTCAAACCTGAGTTTCCCCAAAACGATGGACCTAAGTTGAAAATCAGTAATTGATCCTCCTCAATGTCGAACTCAACAATGAAGAAACCTTTTGCACATGGACGAATGAAAGCTTACTACTACATGATAGGGATCCAAGTAGTCAAGATCCATTTGTTGAGATATGCTAACTTTGGCCCAAAACCATTGAAGCGACAAACCAAACTCATGGATCTATAATACTCTTCCTCTTCATCAACGTCTTGTCCTATGGGAATGACAAGAAAATGGGATTCCTGAACCAGCAAAGACGAAGAAGAGGGAGCAAAGTCCCGCTGAAAAATATCTCAAAAAGAGGCACCAAACTGAGAAACAGAAACCGTCTTGGAGGAAATGACCCCGCAACTTGGGGCACCCGCAGAAATAGATGAGGCCACCGCCATGGCCGGTAAAGGAGGCAAGGACGAGCGCTGCAGGCTTGGCGCACGTTGGGGTAGTGAGTGGCCAGGGTTGACCAGGGTTAAACCCTAGTCGTCGCAGCGATGCATAAGAGTGTCTCCAACTCCATCAGAATATTACAAATGTGATGTTATGTTGATTAATATTTACCCACCATGAGCTCTTAAATTTTATAAACTATTCAATGTGGGATTTCCTATCTTTCCTTTGTTTGAGTTTGTAGTTTTAATCAATGTTTTGGGTAATGTTTTTTGGATTTAGATGTCCATGCATATTCTTACCAATTAATTAATTAATTAATATATATATATATATATATAAATTGAAATATAAAGATTTATTGTTAATTTTTAGAACGAATTTTTCTTGATGTGATAAGATTTTAGAAAAAGTATCATTAAAATCAAAATTTAAGTTGTAATAAAAAAAAGGTCATTTTATTTTTTTTTCCTTATTTATGTAACAATTTATGTGACATGTTTTTTATTTGAAACCAAAAAATATTCATAAAATCATCATAAAAAAAAATCATAAAAACAATTATATATAAACAATTTTATGAACTCCACTGAAAACATTTAGGACTCCATACTTTTGTCTTTTTAGCTGACTAAATTAAAGATATTGTGGACTCTACTTTTGGTCTCAATTCAGTAAAAAAAAAAAAACCTTTTTGTGGAATTTACTTTGGTTTAAGTTGAGTACCAAAAAAAATATAACACACAACTATATGTGTGAGGGAATGATTTATAAAATTGCAAGTATCGCCTCGCTTACAAAAACAAAAATAAATTGGATATTTTCATTTCAATTATGCTTAAATATAAAAATGATATTTTCAATAATATTTTAGAAAGATTACCTTTATTTATTTGATAAGTCTTAGAGGATGACAAAGAATATTTGGTAAAATTGCCTTTATTTGTTTGATAGGTCTTAGAAGATGACAAACATCAACATCACCATAAACAATGCTAATAATACATGGTGAATCTTTTGAACGCTTGAGGATTTATGGTTAATGAAAATTTTTGTATGTGTTGACTTTTAGTACTAATTATGGTTGAGGACAATTTTTGTATGTGTTGAGTATTAAAACTTTCATTTTAGAGTCATGAATATTTTTAGTAGTTAGGTTTAAACCTGAACTTACCTATATTTTAGAAGTGAAGAATAAAAACATCATTTTTTGTTAGTCTTGAATTAAAAAAAAAACTAGTTATATTGTAGGTAATAGAGAAACAAGGTTTTAATCAAAGAAAAATAAATTAAATGATTTTGTATGCAATGAGAAGTAATGAAACTAAAAATTGGAGCACAATTCTGAGCAAGAATCAAAGGTTAACAATTAGTAGGGTGACAAATTCTACTAATGATGCACATCACCAGCTAGCCATAAATCAATTATGAATTAGGACTATTAAATTATGGTTCAATCAACCATTTTGTTTTTAGTTTTCAAACTAGGGGATGTTAGACTCAATTTGTTTAGGAAAGTGGAAGCATGATATCATGGAATTATATGAGGAATCCCAAAAAGAGAAATTTGTTGACACGGTAATCATGCATAAAGGTATGCAAATAGAGGGCTAGAAGTAGGCCTAGGGTTGAGACTACCTTTGACCTTGCATAAGGAATTATCAAAACCACAATAGTTATTCCAACAACATCTACTAATTAGTGCCAACAACTAGACAATCACTACTGCAAAGATTCAACCTTTGATCAAGAAGGCTCAAGAAAATTTAGAGGTGTTATGATAGCTTTATTTTAGCAAGTATTAGAAAATAAAGGAAAAGGTAAGGGATAAGGGGAAAAGAATCAACTATTGGGAATGCCCTTCAACAAGCTCACAAGACATTCGTAATGGTATTGATTGGGTAGAGAAGCTCTGTAGAGAACGAAATACAAAAAAGAACTCAACATGCACTATTAGGTAAGTATAATAGGCTGATAGAACAACTACTCGAATTAAAGAATCCGCATTGAAGCTCTATTTGACTTGGTGACTTGATGTTGAGGTCTCAACAATCCTCAAAATCGGCATGGGTTGAGAATCCTATTAGTTTTGTTTTTCGAGTTTTGCCTTTATTTTTGAAACACTTGTGCTGACAAGAATTTATTTGAATTTGAATTCAACATTTTGTAAGTTATTCAAAATTTATACTTACTAGGATTGCTTTGAATTTTTAATGATTCAAGGGATTACAAAATATAAGAGTTTTTACTTAGAAGTTTTTTTTCATTTCAAATCCTATGCTAAAGCCCTTATCAGTTTTCGACCTCTCATTTCAAATCCTATGCTAAAGCCCTCATTAGTGTTGGGTTGTTTTGAAACTCATCAGTAAAAAAAAATTTAACCACTTGTAGTCTATGAACCCGGTTCTAAAACTCATTTTGATTGATGTTTTAGTGCACAAAAAAGTTACATATTCATCGTGTTCTACATATTTCGAGTTCGGGAAGTTCTAAACGAACATCCAAAGTGTGGTTTCACACCGATGTCTAACAATTTTGGCTCACATTTTCGAGTAAGTATCCAAATTGCCATTGTAGCTATAATTTGCACTCTCAATTTGGTAAACGTGTTGAATTTTATCATTAATATGTTGTAATTGAGCTTGTAATTGGAATAAAAAAAAGTTATCTTAGTATGTGAGAGTCCTTTTTTCTTGGTCTTCTTTTTTGAGTTCTTTCAAACCATCAAGGCATATCACTATGAATGTTACGAGGAAAATCTCTCTATGGCTGGGGGTAAACCAAAATAGACAGAAATGACTACAGAAATCAACTCTAATCTCAGGTATGCTATATAAACAAATATGCTAGCAAGACAAGATAAAGGCCTACCTCATCCAGACATTCGATGAAGTCCACCATTGAGCACTTGACTCAAAGAAATGCACCTGCAACTTGTCCTCAACAACCAAGAAATGCAAGCATATGGTGATATATATATATATATATATATATATATGATGTTAGCAAATTCAATAGCATAATCCATCAACATTCATAACAAATACGCCCATGGAATAACAATTCAAATATTTGCAAGATATTAATTGGACGAGAAAAGAGTATTTCTATTAAAATGTAATCAACAGAAGTGAATCAATTCCAAACTTCCATGTTGGCACGGTTTAGAACTAAGAAACTAAGTCCCTTCTAGTTGGGACGCCACCACTTCAATCCTCCACCAAAGGCAAGCTCATATAAGAGAGACAATGAGGTTCTCAATCATGTAGGGAAGAGCTTGGGGGATGAACAATGTGTTCAGACTTAAAAGGACAAAGGGATGGAGACTCAATATGAAGTGAATAATTTCTCTACAGTAACTTTTCTCTCAAAGTTGAATTCTTCTCCTCTTTTCCATAGCTCAGATTTGGCCCATTTGTAGCCTTCAAGTGGAACTGAAGGGTCGAGTCGGAACGTTTCCAGTATATGGAAGGTCAAGGATCCTGGATATCATCACGTGACATGGAAACTCAACACCATTTTTTAATTTTGGGCACAAATATCGATGTACGCAGGTTGTAGTGGTGCAACCTGCATATACGCATGTTGTATTATAGGTAGGACGCGTATAAGTGGAAAAATAATGTTTTTATCTCTGGGATTTGCAAAAAGGGACTTCAAGTCTGCATAGGGAAATGGAAAAAGGCCTTTTGTGCAAGTTTTCATAGGGTGAGGCTGTAACATCCCACTTTGGCGCACTGAGAAAACTTATTATTTGAGGACACTTGCTCGCAAGTGATATGGACTTTTCTGATGTTAAAAAATTTATACTTGATTATGATGCGTTATGATAGACGACATGAGGTTTTACTATTTGATGTAGGCAGGTGCTATTGACTCAGTTTTATTGAGTGTGTAGGGTTTTGGACCTTGATGATGCAAAGGCATCGGTGGAAACCCTTGGACTCCAGATTGAGTCAGGGAGTGTGCTATTTGGGTTGATTTATTTGCTATGATATTTCATTTATTTGATGATATGATGTTGACATGTTCTGACACGATTGTTGATGATGCAGGCTGACGATAGCTTGCCGACTAGAATCACATATGGATTAAAGGGGCCACATAGGGAGAGGTGTGGACAACTTCCTTGCCACAGCCTACTAGCACTCCCGTCATGGCTCGAACTGTAGGTTAATGATTACCTAGTTCGAGAGGATCCATGATTCCGTGAGGGCAGACTGCGACAGTCACTCACGATGATTCTAAGGGGCGCGCAATAAGGCGGGGGCCTTATTCCTTAGCGCCCTTAGTCTCCCACAAGTTCACCTGGCGGAGTGTTGACTCCAGGGGTTATAGATGTCTACCAATCAGTCAAGTCGGCAAGTGGCACCCTTGGAGCACGTGGTGCATCCTGAAGGGCACGTTGCGCAAAAGAAACGAACGAGGCGAGTGGCACCCTTGGAGCACGTAGTGCGTCCTGAAGGGCACGTCGCACTGATGATGAGGAAGAAATAAACCTAGATGGCCCTAAGACATTAACACCTTAAGAAATCCTTAAACAACTCCCCTAACCAAGTGTCGCCAGTTCAGAATATGAGTCCTAAGTCAAAAACTTTTCTAGGGTAAAAATTTTAGTCTAACCTTAAAAAAAAGGGGCCCTAAGAATAAAAAAATAATAATAATAAAATTAAACAAAAAAAAACCCACTTAAGCTATGATTTGAGTCTTCATAAAGTGTGTAGGGTAAAATAAAGAGACTAAGAAATTAATTCAAATCCGTGGTTGTAAATTTGAAAAGAAGGATTTAATTAGTTAACTTGTGGAAATATAAAAATGTTATGAATTTAAAAATAAAATGAAAAGATTAATTAGCGCATTTACCTTTCTGGTTTTAAAAAAAAAAAAAAGGAAAGAAAGGGAATAATAAAAATAGGGAAATGAGCCTTTTAATAAATTTAAAGAAAATAATTTTGGAGAAACATGGGGGGATGAGTGACACTTGTAAGACAGAGAATTTTTAGAGGGTTTCATTAAAACTTAAATTAAATGTGATTTAGGGCAAGGGTGGGTCTCAAAAAACTCTATAAAAGAAGTGAAGATGAGGAAGAAGGGGGATCGGTTGTTAGCGTAACGTTACRCTGYCGATTTTGTGACTTGATTGATTGCTTGTGAGGAGTTGGGATTTTCTCATCTTGTATTAGAGTGGTAGCTTAGCCTTGCGAGGCGAGCTGGGAAGCTAGGCATACCTTCTGGATTTGTGTGGCCCCTTTGCGGCTCGGGGGGCTAAGGGAGAAGCAGAGTACCCCTAGAGATTGGCTGGGAGGTACCAGTGAGGTCTCTACGGTCGGCGAGCGGGAGTGGCACGGAGACCAGGAAGCGGCACGGAGCGCGGGACATCATCCGAAGCGGGTGAAAGGCAACGGTATGATTTTATTTCTGGTAGAGTAGGAGGCATTTGGATATATGGTTAGATCTACATGTGTTTTAAATGGGTAAACTGATTTTTAGTTCATGACTGAATTTGTGTTATAGCTGGGTTGAATGATTGTTGATGGGTTTATGTGACCTTCCTTGGATTTGTATGATCTCTCGCTGTGCCTTGCGTTTTGTTGTCTGCGTATTTACATTTCCCTGGGCGTTTTTACCTTGTCGTGGGCGTTCTACCTTTCTGTGGGGGTTTTGCAAATTGTTGTGGTGTATTACTTTACTGTGGGTGTTTCCATTAGTGACTGGGGCGTTTTATATTATTGATGGAATCTTCCTTTTCTTTTCGTGGATGATGTGGTAACAGAGTGACTTCTCCTTTATTGTTTAGTAATCTGCTAATTGTTTCTAGCTGAAAGCACTTCTACCATTGAACTAGACCTCGAGTGATTTACAGGAAATTGTGGTGCTGTCTCTGGTAAATGGTTTTCTTTTATGCGCCCAATGAAATTGGTTTTACCCTTGAAGCTAATTGTTAGATTTATCAGCCGTAAGGTACTTGGCGAATGCCTAGTTTCTCTGCGTGTTGTGGTTCACCTCAGCGAATGACGGTTAGTTTCCCTTTTGTGTTTGGTAGTTTACCTCAGCGTGGACTGTGGAAAGAAATTTTTCTTTTCTCTGCGTTCCAATGATGAAAATCTATATGTTTTATTGAGATCACTCACACCGTGAACCCCCCTGATCTCTACGTCTCAGTGTTCCTGAACTCTGCGATTTTTGTGTCTCTCTGATCTCGGTGTTTGGGTGTTTCTTGGATCTCTGCATTGCTTTAATTTTGGGGATGAAATTTTGTTTTTCCAGAACCCCAGCCATGCCTTCCTGGTTACCTCCTCTGATAGTCCCCTTTTTCTTTTCGTGAATGAGATTTATCGATTGGGTAGAGATTGTTGTTACCTGTTGGTTGGGTAATTTCCCTCTGCACGTGCTTGTTGCCTCTGCGCGCCTTCCTGGGCATCTCCCTGCTGGCGATTGCACTTAAACTTCCACAGTCGGTTACCCACGCCTCTCTTACCTCTCCTCTGACAGCGCGTCATATCAGTGCGCGCCTTCCTCATTGCATGTTGAGTCAAGGTGTCAGCGTGATCTCCCCGAGGGACTGGCTGCACGACAGCCACCAGCTCTAACCCTAACGAATCTCTTTATGCGCGCCATCTTCTATTTTTAATATTTAATGTCGATGAGGTACAGGACGTGATTTCCAGGTTAATGGAAGATTATGATTGCATGAATGAATCTATTTTCATTACGATTGTATAAAATAATTTCCCTTACCGTGTGATTTACATTTCGAATTTTCTTATGGTTTTTTTTCCTTCTCATTACGCGGCCCCCTTCATCACCTCACCTGAAGTGACCGTCCTTCCTGGCTTAAAACTTGGTAGGATTTGGCCCTCTTCTGACCACCGCCTCCTTTTAATTTAGGCAACCATCGTTTAACCGCCTACAGATTTATATTTTTTGGTATTAATGACAACTCAGGCCTCGATTTTACACCTACTGGAAATTTAGTTTCCTTATTTAGTAATTTGGTCTCTTCTTTCGTTAGTTTAAACATTAATGCCCTCTTTTATTTTTATCATTTATTATGTTAGGCGGTGGATCAAAAATTTGTTATAATTCCATATCTAAGAATCATGTGTGTTACGATGGCATAAGAATCCTTTTTAATGATTGAATTAAGGTCTATGTGAGTATTATATATGCTTATTTCCTTCTAGTTCTTTATCCCTAGACCCTTTTATCCCCTTGTAATAAAATATACAAAATCTTTTATCTATATTCAATCTAATCTCAAATTGATATGGCCATCCCTTCCAATATAATACATGTTACCTTGGGGATTCTCAAATGAAGTCAAGCTATATAGATTATTTGTTTTCATTAAGCTACAATTACGTTTGCATGTTATGGTACTCATTTTTAAGTATTGATGTTCTCGCTAACATGAATTATGTTATGATACTAATTATCATGTATGGATGTAGTATGACCAAACATGGCATGCTTGATCATTAAACAAGTTATGTTAATTGGTTAATGGATCAGGTGCATGCCACGAAATTAATGTTGGTTGTAGATTTTATGGTATAAGTAACATACAAGATGTATTGAGATGAGTAAATTAATTGCGGAGTTATTTTAATGGTAGCATAATGTTGTTTTTATTTTAAGGTAATGTTGTTGAGTTGGTGTTGAATTGTTAACTTATAATGCAAGGCCTTACAACTTGTACAATCATTCCTTAGGAATTAGTATTGGGGAATCGAAATTAATAGTTTTTACATCCTTTTAGGGGTGGTGTTATAATCGGTTGATTGGTGATGATCTCACGCTTGAGATTTTAGAACACCACTGACATGTGAGGGTTGTAGGTTGGGACTTCTTGATCAAATGGATTTTTGTGTCTTAATGATAGTTATAGATGTGACCTGCACAAACTGATTTAAGCAATAAATATGGTTTTAAGCTTTAGAATTCTTGCGCAATGGATTTTATCAATAATGATGGATGATTGTTGTCGAAGCTCCTTCTGACTTGCGTCTCCCATAGAGGTCATGGTTGTCCTTGGTTTTGTAGTACTTGGTTTTCTTGCATTGCGTGGTCTGCTTGTGTCGGGCGGGATGTAGACACCTCCATGTAGCCTTAGTACATAAGTCTGTGTGTGTGATTATTTCTGTGTAAAGAATCCGTGTCGTATCAAGAGTCTCGGGCCCTTTAAAGGCGGGTTCCACTCTTGCGACACTCCTGACGGAGATTACTAGCTTCTGCCTGAGCAGACGGCCAGGAGCCTATTTGACCTTCTCTCTCTCCGGAGCAGAGAACTAAGATTAAATGCCCTGCTTTCCTGTGCAGAAATAGTAAAATCTACTACTACGGATTCTTCCTTTTGTGTTCATACCGTGCATAATCCAGTATGTCGTTAAACGTTTGCAGTTACTTGATTGTGCGCCTTATGTCTATGGTCGTTAAAGCTTGTCGTTACTTGTTGTGTGCCTTATGTCTATGGTCGTTTATTGCTTGCAGTTACCGGTTGTGCACCTTAAGCCTTCTGGTTGTGTTCATCATGGTTGCATCTATTTGGTTTTCATGTGGCGACATAGAGTCAAGAGTGTATGTTCCTTTTTACATGCGCGCACACACCTTAAAAAAAAAAATTCCACACCTGTTAGAGAGTTGTTGTCGTAACGAGGAGGACGTTACAGAGGCAAATATTTTTATAACAGATGCCCCCTAATGTGTGAGGTCAGAGGACTATTTGTGATGGCCGAAATACATTATAAGACCCAGAAGTGGAGTAATGGGGACCCAGATGGAAGAACTAGTTTCTCCTTACAATCTGTATTGACTTTGCACACATGGATGCTAATTTGAATTACACTACAAACAGTTGAAAATATACCAAATAGTTGTCCATGGTCATGAATAGGTAATAAAAATGTGGCTACCTTCCAAAGGCTATCATATTCATGAACAAGGCCCAGTAAAACCAGTCTCAAAAACAATCTGAATATATCTGTATACAATGGAGTACAATCTGATCTCCCATGATCATTGAAGTCACATAGGTACTGGTCCAATGAAAGGTAGCAACAACTCAGGAAAGCTGCAACTATAAACTGATGTCTTCAAGTCTTCTACACAATCTGCCAAAGGTGCAGGTCTACATCATGTGAATAAAGGAGTTGAGGTCGAACACAATGAGACTTTGTTTGATTACTGGTCATTAAGGTATACCGTTAGCAAATGTGAGATAGCCTACCAATAATGAAAGTAGGTATCAAGGCACCGAGTACATTCTTACAAGTGTGAATAGATGTGTCGGGGTCAAACACTTGAAGAATCCATCGATCAAGAGACATTGATGTATTCTCAATTGTCTATGGCGAGAGAACCTTCCACTAATGACTACAAGCCTCTAGGTACTCATAGGACTCTAGGTCTCCTCTCCAGAATAGATGAGATGAATTCGATGGAAGGAGACATGCTAGAAGGAGAGAATTAATGCATCTCTCATCATTCATCACGAGGTACAAAGTAGGATCTTGATGATTTGGAGGAAATTGGATGAAGAATATGTTCACGAACCAACTACCATGTGCATCTTTCGTGTGTGCCAGATGCAAGCGATACATGAAAAAGACCCTCTGAATAGCAACCAATAAGGAAAATTGTTGACAAAAGAGAGGACACCACCAATACGACTAATGGAATCCAAGATGTTGCACGAATCCCAATGTGTGAATAGATGTCTTGTCGTCGAACACAAGGGAAACCACCCAGTCAACGACCAATGATGAAATGTCGACTGTTGGGTTCAAGGTTACCTACCAATGAGGAAAGTAGGACCAGGGTGTGAAATAGGACTATAGCTTCATGTGATTCTGAGACACACTAAGGGTATGGCCGACATGAAAAGTCAAGAATTTTGAGGAATGGTCGACACAGGTTGATAGACATCCTTTGAACAAGAGAATGAGACATGTGGAAGACTCTGGCAGCATAGACTCAATGATGAAATTTTGAGATGTAGGAGGAATCAATCAAACTTTCCATAGGGACTGGAAGAGTAACCAGTCGGGGGAGTAAACTCTTTGTGACGATCTCATCTTCCTAAGGTCATGCTAAACCCAACATTTTGATGATAAGTGGACTCAAAAACTTTTTTCTTTATTCAAAGGCGACACAATTGTTGTCAATATAAGATAATATTCCCTTCCCGCCCGTCTTTTTTTATTTTTTCATAGTCAAATGAATGCTATGATATAGAAGAGGAAACGAGTGTCACAAGTAAGCAAAACTAGTTCCAGTAGTGGAACATACATATGCTCAATGCAAGGAGGTGCATGCAGGAGATGGACACTCAGGGGGATGTTTCCTCTTGGGTATAGGGTGTCAATCTACACATGATATGAAAAAGGCTATGCTTGGTTGATTATGCAAATTGTTGAGGTGAGAGGCTTATAACGCAAAAGAAAGAACCAACAATAGGTTCAATACTGCAAGCAAGGGCATGAGATGCAATTACAACTTAACACCAAAAAATGTTTTTTTTTTAATCTTAGTCTACTTGGTTTGAAAAAGGGATAAACTTGCACCGAATAGACATCCTTTCAAATTTAATTTATGAGTGTGAAAGAGACAAATTCACTTGGCAATCTTTTCTCTTTTTGAGAGAGTCGGAAAAAAGCTTAAATCAGACTCGTGACCTTTCAAATCAAATTAACAAGTGTGAAAGGGACAAATTCACTCAGCAATATTTTCTCTTTTTACACAAGTTAGAAAATAGCTTAAATTAGACTTGTTGGGGGGTTTCTAGGCGACATGTCATGGGGGAGGCCAAGGCTACTATGCAGGATTTCTGTGAAAGGTCGACAACTTACAAATAGATGACACAAGCTTGGGAAAACCCAAAGCTCTCCAAGTCAAGGAGGATAAAGTAATAGCGGAGGTTACCTTCTCCACGATATATCGGAGAACATCTCTTACCTAAAAAGGTATGGGAGGAGGAATTTGATACCCCACAAGACCATCCCAATCAAAGGTAACCTCTCCAAGACTTGAAGGGAGAGTACTCGGGGAGAGTAAAACTCTCTCTTGTTCAGAAGGTGAATTACTAGAAATTCTAATGACATGGTTGAAGGATGCATCACCCTCCAAAAGAAGAGTTGGATTGACCGGATATTGCATCGATACGACCACTTCTTCAACCATTGGTTGAATAGCATGTGAGACAACAAGGCCAGGAGACGCACCATCCTCAAAAATGGGAGTGGTGTCGAGTGATGATTGCATCAGCATGACTCTCGTGTCAATTAAAGGAGAAACAGAGTGTTGGGAAACCAAAGATGACTCAAAACCCAAAGGGCTCCTAGGATAGGACCACACTTCTGGTACCGCAGCAGTAGCAAGGCACAAACAAGTAAGGTGATCTCCTTCGCAAATCATACAAAGGAACTTGGGCTTACGTCTTACACGTCTAAGCTTCTCAATTGTATGAATTCCCCCATCGTCATTCACAATGGCTGGCGACATGCTTTCAGCGTGACTGGCAGAGGCTGGTGGTTCATATCCCACATGATGCATAGAGGTTGGAAATGAGATGTCAGGATTACTCATGGCGACTAGAGTGGTGCCCCCAACATGACTTGAAGTGACTAGTTGTTGGTCTTCAACATGGCTTGCAGAGGTTGTCGAGCAATCCCCAACATGACTAGCATAGGTTGGTCATGGAATTTCAGTATGACTTGCAGGGACTGGACTAGTGGTGGCAGTTAGTTGTGGAATTTGATACCAAGGTCCCGGGAAAGACTGGTTTTGAGATATTACAGGCCAGGAAGGATCCTAGTTTACACCTTGTCCCTATATGTAAATGTAGTATCCTCCACCTAATTGATCCATAGAGGTTTGTACGGGCATAATCACTGAAGCAGATGTTTGCAAAGAGACAAAAGTGTGATAAGGATTAGTCAAGTGAGGATATATGTTGCCCCCATGTGAAGGGGTTTCGTGAAGAGGGTAGTTCGTACCATAAAAATGATTCCCTCTGTATGAAATACCAGAGGACATATGGAGACCCTCCATGGGAAGAGTGTTCATAGGAACTGTCATAGCGGATGAAGGATACACGGAAGGGGTGTAATAAGTAGAATAACCACCCATTTGAGCATTGGATCCTAAAAAAGTGTGGCTAGGATTGGGTCTGTAAGAGGGGATATTCCAACCCCCCACAGTGAGATTTGATTGAGGGACATGATTCCTATCAAATGAAGATGTGGACAATGGATTCATCATTCCCCTGGATCCAAAACTAGGATTCATATAAGTAGGAAAGGGAGAGGATGGAAAGGGTGAAGGCATGCTTTCCATACCAAGAGGAAAATGATTAGAGACCCAAGGAATTGAATGAGTATCATAATTATGCATACCATTATGAAACATAGTCGGATTCATCCCCATGAAATGAGTGAATTTAATGGGGGAGGTAGTGGTAAATGAGGGATTCAAAGGAAATCCACTATCCATGATAATGACAACTCAAGGCGCACAGTATAAAATCCTAAGGTCAACTAATAATCAAAGAGCACACCAAAATAAAATCAAACGACCAATATGCACACAAACAGGATAAAGTGGTTGAAAGGGGCCTCCCTCTCTAAAGTAGGTATGCCTATCCCAGGAGGGGCCTAAGATTCCTCTGCTAAATACACAGAGGTATCAGAATCAGTTATAAGGGCCCTCGTGGGATTAACAACCAGTCGATCATATCCCCCGAGAGAGGTAATCCTCCATAAAGGTTGTGTGATGTCCAACCCTTATCTGACCTAGGGTGCCTGCAGAATAACCCCTGCAAGTAACCTATGTGGTATCTAAGTCAAGCAACTAAGCAACCACAATATAACCGATGCACATGCGAACAATTGTAAGTCAAGTCCACCGTATGGGTAGGGTAACAAAGTCCGAAACCTTGAAAGCACCACCTCTCACAGAGTTCAAGTTACTAGCAAGATCCCCATATACGAATAGATCCCCAGAAATATATTTGACGCTAAGAAGGTATCAGGGGGATATCCCTTCAACCAACCTCACGTGACCTCGTGCTTAACTCCGGTGTAAGCGGAGCCTCCTGATATTACCAATTATACAATGGATTTATCCACTCCCTTAGTCAGACACATATGTTGATTTAATAGCCTTGGAGAATTTTACTCACAAAATCCTATTCCAAGGCTCTAAATCCTAAGCTAGTTTGTGCACCCTAGAAAAATAAAATCGTTACTAATCAATTTTAAATTATAGCATTACTTTTAGTGGCCTTGCTTACTCAAAAAGGTGCAATCGTGAAACTAATGATGTTATGACTCAACAAGTAAAATAAATGAATATGAATACAATGCAAAGTCCTAACTTCAATTTCCAATAAATGATATGCTTTTCAAAATGCAATTCTCAATTTAGTTATACAATTCCAAATATGATGCAATATTTCTTTACATGTACTAAGATCAATGATAAAGACTCAAAAGATCAAATGCCAACAAAGTAAAATGCCTAATATTTTTGTATTTTCAATATAAAGGAATAAAAATGCAAGGACTGAACATCAACTTGAAATAAAAACTCTATTGTGTGTAATCAGAGCAAAACTAAGTATAATATCAAGAAGCAAACACCCATCCCAATATGCAAGGAAAATCAAATGAAAAAGATGATGAGAAATGCACCACCCAAAAATTCAACCAAAGAAAGGTTTCTTGTCATTCCACAGACACTTAACAATCATAAAAGAGACCCAAGAAGACTCAGCAATCATCAAAACCTACCCAGCAACCAAGCAACAAAGGGTGATGTACGCGATTGTTCAAGGGAAAAGCATGTATATACGCCTCTTGAAGAAGGACAACATGCATATGTACATGACTATCAGGAAAAAACCTGTGTATATGTGTTAAAACACAGCCAAGCTAAGGAGAAGGATAAGAAACTTAGACTCAGAATGAACAGAGGTCGCCAAGCAGTCATATGACAAGAAACACAATATAAATGAGAGCAATCTAAGGAGAAAAAAACTTCAAACCCTAAAAAAGAAGATTATATCCCCAGTATGGTCGTCAATTCTGTTACGAGGAAAATCTCTCTATGGCTAGGAGTAAACCACAACAGATGGAAATGACTGCAGAAATCAACTCTAATCTCAGGTATGTCATATAAACAAATATGCTAGCAAGACAAGATAAAATGCCTACCTCATCCAGAAGTTCGATGAAGTCCACCATTGAGAACTTGACTCAAAGAAATACATCTGCAACTTGTCCTTAACAACCAAGAAATGAAAGCATATGGTGATAATATATGATGTTAGCACATTCAATAGCATAATCCATCAACATTCATAACAAATACGCCCATGGAATAACAATTCAAATATTTCCAATATATTAATTGGACGAGAAAAGAGTATTTCTATTAAAATGTAATCAATAGAAGTGAATGAATTACAAACTTTTGTGTCGACACGGTTCGGAACCGAGAAACCAAGTCCCTTCTAGTTGGGCCTCCACCACTTCAATCCTCCACCAAAGGCAATCTCATATAAGAGAGACAATGAGGTTCTCAATCATGTAGGGAAGAGCTTGGGGGTTGAACAATGTGTTCAAAATTAAAAGGACAAAGGGATGCAGACTCAATATGAAGTGAATAATTTCTCTAGAGTAACTTGACGCAGCCCTCCCAACCCACAGGTCGGAAGTCCACGCACACAAGATCTTTCCTCTTCCACTGGCCCGAAGAGCTCTCAACACTTGGCTCTTCTATTTCCCTTTCGGGAAATCTGCACCCACAAATAACCTTGAGGGATTTCCCCCCTTTATACTTTGGGAGATCGAATTTCACGATTTTGCGAATCCTATAATCAAGTGTCTTATTCCTCAGACCCTCGAAACTCGAATTACTGAACTCCGATGTTCAGTCACCAAAAGAAATCAACAGCTGTGATTCCCCGCTTGATCCAATGGTCAGTGCATTTTTCGCGTATCGGAAGTTCGAGACTCTCGATACCAAAATATCTTGTCGACGCAAACCTCGAATTCCCGAATCTTGATGTCAATTTCGGCTATTCATCTTTCGTGAGTTCACGATTTGCGATGTCATGCAACTCTGCTCCACGACCTCTGAAATATCAACTTTCTATTTCCCGAAATCTCGAAATGTCAACCTTCGACATGATTCCCGGTGTTGGTCCCACAACTAGACTTTCCGCCTTTTCAGGACTTCGCACTTCACGAGTCTTAATGCAAATATTTCGGGATTTCAATCCATGAAACCCCGAAATGGAAATCCTCAAGCAAATCCAACGGCCCTTGTTGGCTTGAATCTACGGCTCTGTCTCTCTTGAGCTTGAACCCTTTGAAAATACTCGACAAGACTCCCCTGCTACTCCGCGAGATCTGATGGTTCGCGAGACTTCATGAATTCTCCATGGAGAATTTCGACTGTCCGGTTCCCTTCCTTCTCAAGGACTTCTGCAACCTTTTACCAAAGTGTTTTTTTCATGTTACTTAACCGCCTGTGACACAAACTTGCGATGCCTTCTCAATGCTCCAATGCACAAACTTCCTGTTCTTCTCTTCAACAATTTTGAAGCCTTTATCCTTCCTGAGATTTCTCTAACTCTGAGTCTTTCAGAAAAACTCCTGCTTGCACTCCTTGCGGCGATCCCTCAATTACTCCAAGGAATTGAAATCCTTCGAATCTATGCACTCCCTACAGCAACAGTCTCTCAACACTTCATTCAGGTTACAAAACCTGAAACTCTACTCGACCTGCGCACGCCTTGCATGGATCCTATGCTCAACTCACACTTCTGTGAAAATGAGGACAATTGTTATCTCTCCTGAGCTTTCAGAGATGAACTCTGACTTCTATCAATGCACTCCTTGCAGACAAACTCCACTGCACTCCTTGCAGGAATTTTACTCACTCAGACAGAGAAACAATTGAAACTCATTTCTTACTCTTCCTCTCAGATTTCAAACATTCAACAAGAAATCATACACACATAGCATAAACAGCAAATGCATGACAGAAAGAGTAAAACGTTCATGAGCATAATATTCAACAATACATACACAGAGAATATTTGAACACCATGAGTCTGAATCAAATCCCTTTTTGTATTAATCCGGAACTTCTGTACACGGAATTCTTCTACACAACTCTCTGTGTCTTCTCCTCTATGCTCTATTCCCTCAATTGACATAAAATCCCTTTACAATACACAATGAGGGTGTCTATATCCCATTTCCCTCTTGCGCTCTAAAACTATCTAATCTAGAATAAAATTCTATCTACCTTCATTAACTACTATAAATGCATTCTATCTACTATGGACGAGAGCAGATCGCTCAAGGTCCTTTTACATTATACAAGTGTGCCTCCGCTTGATGACTTCATTAATGTTTCAAGACATTTTCAAAATTTGCGTTGGGTGCTTTTCCAGCTGTCTTTTATCTCCGCGTTGGCTCACTTGAGATGCTCCTGCATCATAACTTTTCTCTCAAAGTTGAATTCTTCTCCTCTTTTCCATAGCTCAGATTTGGCCCATTTGTATCCTTCAAGTGGAACTGAAGGGTTGAGTTGAAACATTTCCAGTATATGGAAGGTCAAGGATCATGGATCTCATGATGTGACATGGAAACTCGACACCATTTTTTAATTTTGGGCACAAATCCTGATGTACACGAGTTGTAGTGGTGCAACCTGCATATACGTATGTTGTACTATAGGTAGGGTGTGTATATCTATAAAAATAATGTTTTTAGATCTAAGATTTGCAAAAAGGGACTTCAAGTCTGCATAGGGAAATGGAAAAAGTCCTTATGTGCAAGTTTTCATAGGGTGAGGCAAATCTTGCTATAACAGTGAAGACCCTAAACTCCTAGCCTCTATTAAAATTCTAATGTGATTTATGAAATTACAAAAGCTAGGATGTTTAGATGTGATTTGTATCTTCCTTATGCAAGCTTTGTTTATAAATATCCCTACATCACTTCAAATTATAGTGGCATAGTGCACAAGTGGAAATGAACATCATTTCTCTATTAGCAAACCAAAAAAAAAAACCAAAGATGTCATCAATTATTCCAAGTCATTTCTCTTTGAAATCACTATCAACCTTACTCGAAATTCATTACAATGAACAAACCCCAAAATCAATTTATCTATTTTCATTATTTTCATACTAATTTGAGTAAGGTGTGTTGTTTAAATTGTTGATGTACAAATATAAAATGCAACCAAAGGGAAAATTTCCAAGCATTAAGAAGAAACTATCTATGCAGGAAACACCCATAAAAATAGTGCAAAAGTGCCTACTAGACCTATTTATGCAAATATTTCATCTACATAAGTGTCGACAAATTTTTCAAATTGAGGAGAAATGTTCAAAATGTTTAGAGATGAAAACTACCCTATAATAGAGCAACCAACAGACCCTACAATTCCAAAAGGAATTGATGAGCTTGTATATTCAAATATCAAAAGGTCTAGAGTACATAATGTGGTTACAAGAACAATTATTCTTCCATTTTCAAAATTGATTGGTTATATTATTGATCATGTAGATTTCAAGAATAGGAATGTAATCAATGACTAAGGGAGATGCATAGCATCATTTCAACTAAGCGAGCTTGAAAAATATTGCAAGTTTCGAGAACATGGGACTTACATGACAACATCCCGGGTAAATTATTGGTAAATGACTTTGTTAAAACTCAAGATCATCACAAAATATTGAACAAGTGGTGGATTGAAAGTAAAAAGTTTTAGTATCAAGATAATAGTATGTATCCTTCTACCAACCTAAGAAATCCATACATGCATTAGTTTATTTAACCAATAGACTATATAGAGAAAGGATGCTCAACAATTCCAAGAAGCTTTTGTCCCTTTATTATGCATTATGGTTGAGAAGGAATATATCTTTAATTGGGATACAATTATCTCTCATACTTTTCGCAAGGCATTGACTAAGGTAAAGGATCCTAATTTTGAGTCTACTCTAGGATTTTATATGGCATCTTACCTTGTTGACATTGCATGTGAAAGAAACCCCTTTCTAGGCATGGGATGGGATTGGATCATTGTTGGTAAACCTATTCACATGTATCATCAAGACCTATGGGAAAATAAATATGTAATACAATACAACATGATCTATGATAGTCTCTTTTCTCAACTATTTGAATTAATCTACAGTGAACTTACACCCAGGTTGTTTGAGGAAGCAATCTTGGATCAGATCAGTGATTGATATAGTGAAGAGTATTTCACATACATCTATATTTATGGAACAAATATAGCCCCACATTTGTTACCAAAGTTTGTGCCAAAGAAATTGGCAGTAATGGAAATAGCCTACCAAACTACTATTAATAGTTTCAATACATATTTGATGAAGGAGAATCATAAGTTGTTAATTATATCTTACTCTATGTGCATATGTGCCTATGGCATTAAAAATTCTATGTTTGCTAAAGTAGAAGCTATAGCTATTGCAAAGTTTAGGTTTTATGATGGAAGTTTCAAAAGGCATGACTGAAAGGGCCTAGTACCAATGCATGTTGAACTGGCAGGCATCTCATGGCCATACACTCATGACCATTGGAAGGAATAATAGGTCAACAAAAGGGACAGATCCTAGGAAGAGGTTTAAGTAAGGATTACACTATTTGATCAATTTCAAACACGTCATTAGAAACAAAAGGTATAAGTAGAAGAAAATTTTAGAGAAGAAGTGATAATAAGAGAGGATCCAAGGAAGTTATAAGAAGAAAGTAATATGGATAAAATTCAAATTCAAATTAAAAAGAAGTGACTAAAATGAACTCTAGAAAGGAGTAGGAAAATAAGCAAGGTTAGGATACATCAGCAAAAGAAGTAATGAGAAAATTGATAATGCGAAGCAAAAGAAACTAGAAGAGATATGTAATCCTAACACATTTTCTAATTCGTTGACTTGGGGAGATTCACCAATGGCCATGCCCACATATGAAGTGGAAAGTCTAGAATTATTTGCATTTAACAAACTAAAGCAAGAGCATCTACGATGCAAAAATACATCTTGCACATCTCATTTGTTTTAGTAGTTTAGATGTTGCTTCCATAATGTTTTCATAGATTTTATGATTCTACAGAAGCTACTATAGAAGTTGTTATAGAAGAGGATATAACTTCTCATAGTTCTAGCTATGGAAGAAGTTGCTAAGGAAGCTAATGCAAAAGAAGTACTTGATCGTAGAAGAGATGACAAAAACAATACTTGTTGTGGAAGGTTTTGTGGTGATTTGTAATCTTGTCAATTTTCATGTTAATTTACATTGTTTAGGTCTCAATTACTCACAAGCCATCGAGTGTTAAAGTTATATATGTTGCAAGCGTATAAGGTTTCAAAATGACCATAGGAGATTGGCAAGGGTCAAAACTTGGGTAATCACCTCCACATTAGATAGTGGTATCATAAGGAAATATGTTGTTTTGTTGGGATTGAAGAAATTCCAAAGTATTCCTTATGACACTAACAAAGACTTAATTATTTGCAATGAGAGAGGTTTGTAATTTGGAAACAAGATGAAATAGAATATACGCGTGGAGAAAGGAACCAATTCGTTATTCCGCCAAATCGTTAGTGTAGGACCTTAATATGGGATGCTATGAAATAAAATAAAAAACTAACTTATACATAAGAATCAAAATATTTGAAGTAACACATTTTTACTCTTTAAATGGAATAGAAGAAATATAAAAAATTCATATTAGGAAAAATACCTCTTCCCCTAGTCTGTTAACGTTGATAATTTGCAATGTAGTCTTGTCGGTAGTAGGAAGACACTTCCAAGCATTCATTTCCCAATTGTTTTCCCACTTGCCCAGAGTGGAACAGCATAATTATCCTCCTAGGAAACTAGGAGCCTAGCCGACTTACTATCTCCAAGAAAAATTTCAATCTCTTCGCCCTCTATGCCCGTGACTCCAAGAACAACAAGGCACATGTTCTCTAAGAAGACTATCACAAGAATTATATCTTCCAAAAATTATCCAAACTCTCAGCATGCCCAACCTCTCAACCTCCTCTCCTATTTATCAAGTTTCCATACACCCTTCCCCAAGTCTCCTCAACCACCCTCATTAATAGCCATCAACCTCCCTCATCTAGATTTTTGGGAAAAGTTAAAATAAAACTAAAATATAAATGACTTGCATAAATAACAATAAATAAAATGCAAAATATTTCTTCCCATGCTAGCTTATAAATGCAATTTTATAATTATCCCCAAACTAAACATGACTACCCACCATCCTCATTTAATTCATCATATCAACCATCAATCAAGTCAAATAAGATATTTAATGCTACAAGATATTTTTGCAGGAAATATAATTTACATAGCCATTCATTCAATTAAATACTTAATAATCTAGTTTAATAATTAATCCATTAATTAATTTTACTAGCGTACATGTGTAGGGTATGTGTGTGTAGCTAGCGAACACATAGCCTATGCATGTGCCAATGATAATCAATCACTACCTCTAGTGCATAGTTCATGTATGATCACACCAAGGCATGCAGGACAACAAATGAATCATTCAGTAACATTAACTAACAAAACTATAATAATTAATCCATAATTGATCATTACACTTAAAATATAAAAAGGGAATGAAAATGAGTGTTCTAAAACAAAATGAGAAACAAGAGTGGCACATCTAATTCTAAAGCAATAATCTCAACTAATGATGGAGACCCCTCAGGGATCACCATGCCCACAGGTGCAGAGTTATGATTAAATAAAACTCTACGCAACATCTTCCTCGATCTTCTCTCGAACCTTTTAAACGGGCCCAAAATCCTCAGTTCTCGTATCAATCAATAGCACTCAAAACCAGGCACTAAACCTTCTACATCGACCAAACACTTGAAACAATGCGCTTATATCCTAAGCGCTTAAACTCCAAGCGCTCATCCACATGTGACCACGGGTTGGAACCAAGGGTCTGGATATCATATCTCTGGAGGTTCTAACTCGCAAAGATCTCACATGACTTTGATCTGGTATGATGTGTTGCTAACCACATAGAACTGTTGACATGGGTCTGCCACATGTCAACATTGACTAAGATTCCATGTTTCATCTTGATCTGTGACTTTCACACACTCCATTGTAGAGTTGACACTGAAATTTTCCATCCTCCGTGTGAGCCATGTGTCACTCTTTGAGTGGTTGCATATGTATGTTGATGTATGTAAGGACCAGAATGTTGGACCTTTCTCCTGCGCTTACTCTTCTCCTAGTCCAATCTGATATGTTAAATATCGATCATCTTCATTGATCCAATCTGCTTCTTCATTGTCGATCTTCTCTCCTGATGGACGGCTATATCTTGCTTCTCCACGCTTCCACTAAACCTCATATTACCGTTGATTTCATATTTTCAATGGATGTTTGCCACGTATGTCAGACACTAGGTCGTCGGAACAATTCTAGACTTCACCTCTTCTTACGATGTTTGAGATCTGAAAGGACCTGTACCTTTGACCTCGTTGATGATCAATGGTCATGACTTCACCATCTATGCATCTGGACTATTTACTCTTTCAACTGTAGATCTAGTGGCTTCGTCTAGATCTAATCTAATTTTTTATTTTCTCATCATTTGTAATGAGAACCGTTGATCTCGTTCAGGCATAAATCCATGCCTTGCCTTAACTCCCTTACACCTCAAAAACCATGATAAGGTTTCCTTCCATCGATCTGGCACTGGAATTGATGGTCAGATCTTGCTCTCACCATCGAACTGTCGAATGTCGATACTTTCACATTCTCACTTCACTTCCTCCACTTCTAATACAATAAGGATCGACAGTTAGGGTTATCCCTGACAACGATTTGACGAAGTAGATCTCTTTCTCCTTTTGTTATATCGCTTGGCACGATCTAGATTGTTGATCCTTCCATTGATCAATGATCAACGACTGTTGTATCTTATGTTGTGTTCAAACCTATAAACACTCCCTCTTACCTGCATACAACACTAAATAAGCATGTATAGGTTATTCCATTATTTCAATGACTCGCACTTCATCCATTGATGCATGAAGACTCCATATAAGTACACAGGGATTCTATTAATGAATATGTACATGAATTTTACAAAGGCCTTCTCACCTTATGGACTTGATTTAGATTTTTGTATCCTCTAATTAGCCTATCGGCCACACTTGGCCTCTTTCACACTCACACCTCTCACTCTGTCTCAATGCACACATCTCTCATCCCTCTTATTCCCGTAGGCTTACAATTTTATGCATGGAAGGTCTCCTTCCATTTCATCAAAAAATCCCTAATATTATGCAACTAATACCCACAATAGTACTCTCCTACTTTACAATTGAATACTACATACATAGGATGATCTTCCTAAACACAAATAATTGCTAAATTAATCCTTTATACTTCAATTAGGGAAAACAAACCCTATCCTTCTAGAATCCAACTAAACCATGCCAAATTACATTAATTCAAAGTTTAGGGAACCCACTCCCTTAGCAAATGTCAAGACCCCTAGGTCCAATCAACAAGGTTGATCTTGGAGGTGAAATGCTCCTGCATCAGACTCCCAAGGTTAAAAAAATTCATGATCTCCTAATCATGAGTCTTCATTTGTTGAATTTCTCTTGGATCCCAAATCCTATATTGTTTTTGTTTACCTGCATTGTTGTCATGCTCTTGTATTGTTGTTGTTTTCAATTCTCCAGGTTTCCAAATTTTATGCAACCTTCCAGGATCCCATACTTTACATTGTTGGTGTGCAACATCTCTTCTTGCTTTAGTAAGATGTACTTGCATGTTTCTCTTCTAAATATTATTCTTCTTATATATCCTCTTGTAAATCCTCATCAAATGCATCCATAACTCCTCCATGTCCAGTCTTGTCCTCTGTTGGTACACACCACTGCTGCATTTTGTCTACTGCAAATTTCCATAGAAAATTTGTATGGATGTTTCCATCTCTTTGTCTCCATTTTCTTGTCTATCCTCATATTCTTGAGAACATTTCCATCAAATAGAAACTTATGCAAAAAATATTGCATATCCTTAAGTTGCATGCTCAGTGTACAAGATTTCTCAACTAAATTATGTTCTTGGAATTTATTAAAATGACATATTTTATGCAAACAATTTATACCTTCCTCCATGATAAAGCACCAAGGATCATCAACACCATCCTCATCTAATGTCATTTCTACCCTGGAAAGCTCCATACTTGCGTCATTGTAGCCCTGCATAGCTCTTGCCAAGATTCCATATACTTCATCATCTGCTTCCTTGCAATCAATTGTTGAATAGGCCATCTAGCCTTCCTCTTTAGTCTCCAACCACATCTCTAGTTTTCCTAGGTCTCCTATAGTAGCTCCATAATTATACTAATTCTCTCCTTTATCTCAACAAATTATTTGTCAAGCTCCTCTTGACTTATCCTCTTTATGCCAACTGCTTTGGCATATTTCTTTCATCTGGTTGTGGCTTCTTTCTGAACCTTTATAATGACCATCAGTAGTCATTTTCATTTCCTCCAGTTGTGAACTTATCCTAGTCCATTGTGAGTTGCATCAAGCAACTTCTCTATAAAAAATCTCCTCATCTGCTACCTAATAGCAACTCAATATTCTCTCCTGAGTTTGTCCTTTTGGTGTTCTTTTGGTTTTGTCCTTAGAGCCTCCTGAGCAATCCTCTACTCTTCTCTGGCTTTTCACCTACTCACTTTATCTCAAGAAGATCAATCGTCCTCCTCACTTCCAATCTTCAGCTGGAAGTATCTACAACATCCTCTGTTGTAGGTTTTTCCACAAGCTTCTCCTATCCTCTTTTTCATAACTCGACTGGCTATAAGGATTGTTAATCATTACCCTTCCCCTTCTACTACTACATGTTAATTAACACTAACACTATCAATTAAAATCCAAAGATAAAACATGTGATCCATACCTTCAAGTATTGTTCTGAGATCTTGTCTCTTCAACACCTTTCTGTCTCCTTTGGTTGGAATGGCCTCTATCTATATTAATTCACTAAGGAATTATATGTCCAATTCATTTTTCGGTCTGCCTACACATTCTTCTATATTTGTATCCTTTACAAATTTCCCAAAGAGCATTTACTAGCTCTGATACCAATTGATGAAGACCCCCTTGGGGATCCCTGTGCCCACAGGTGCGGAGTTATGATTAAATAAAACTATGCATCACTTCTTCCTCAAGTTTCTCTTGAACATTTTAAATGGGCCCAAAATCCTCAGTTCTCGCATCAGTCAATAGAGCTCAAAACCAGGAACTAAACCTCCTACATTGACCAAGCACTCGAAACTTTGTGCTTATCTCCTAAGTGCTTAAACTCCAAGAACTAGTCCACATGCGACCATGGACTGGAACCAAGGGCATGAATATCAGATCACCGGAGGTTCTAACTCACAAATACCTCACACGAATTCGATCTGGTATGATGTGTCGCTAACCACATAGAATTGTTGACATGGGTCTACCACATGTCGACGATGACTAAGATGCCACGTGTCATCTCTATCTGTGACTTTCACACGCTCAAACTGTTGAATGAACACTGATACATGTCATCCTCCATGTGTTCCATGTGTCACTCTTTGAGTGGTTGCATATGTATATTGACATATGTCGGGATCGAAACATCGAACCGTTCTCCTATGCTTACTCTTCTCCTAGTCCAATTCGATATGTTAAATATCGATCATCTTCATTGATCCAATTTTTTTCTTCATCGTCAATATTCTCTCCTAATGGATGAATAGATCTTGTTTTTCCATGCTTCCACTACACCTCATAACATCGTTGATTTCTTCTTTTCAATAGATGGTTTCCACGTATGTTGGGCACCGAGTCTCCGGAATGATTCTAGACTTCACCTCTTCTTACGATGTCCGAGATCCAAAAGGATCTAGATTGTTGATCCCATTGATGATCAACGATCATAACTTCACCATATATGCATCTAGACAATGGATTCTTTCAACCGTAGATCTAGTGGCTTAGTCCATATCTAATCTAAGTTGTTCTTTTCTCATTGGCTATAATGAGAGTCGTTGATATCATTCAGGTGTAGATCCATGCCTTGTCTCAACTCCCTTACACCTCAAAAACCCTGATAAGGTTTCCTTCCGTCGATCTGGCACTGGAATCAATGGTCAGATCTTACTCTCACCATGGGACAGTCAGATGTCAGGACTTTCACATTCACACTTCACTTCCTCTGCTTCAATCCGATAAGGATCAATGGTCGGGGTTATCCCCGATGAATATTTGATGAAGTAGATCTCTTTCTCCTTCTATTATATTGATTGGTGTGATATGGATCATTGATCCTTCTAGTGAACAACGATCAATGATTGTTTTATCTTCTCTTGTGTTCAAACATGCAAACACTATCTCGTACCTACATACAACACTAAATAAGCATGCATAGGTTATTATATTATTTCAATGACTCGTACTTCATCCATTAATGCATGAAGACACCATATAAGTACATTAGGATTCTATTAATGAATCTATACATGAAATATACAAATTTATTCTCTCCTTCTGGACCTGATTTACATTATGTTGGCTTCTAATTTGCCAGTTGGCCATACTTGGACTCTTTCACAGTCAAACCTCTCACTCTATCTCGACACACACATCTCTCATCCCTCTAATGCATGTAGGCTTACAATTTTAAGCATGGAAGGTCTCCTTCTAGTTCATCAGCAAATCCGTAATATTATGCAACTAATACCCACAACATTACTCTCATACTTTATAATTGAATCCTCCATACATAAGATGATATTCCTAAACCAAGTTAATTTCTCAATTAATCCTTTATACTCCAATTAAGGAAAACAAATCCTATCCTTCTATAATACAACCAAACCATGCCAAATTACATTAATTCAAAGTTTAGGGAACCCACTTGTAACACACCCACTATGGCATAATAAAATTTTCGCTTTTCCTCAAGAGACAGAATCCACGAAGTCCTACAGGGGCCTAGTGCAGGCTGGTTCTTCCCTGTTCACCTCCATGTGGTCGTGGGTTAGGACCACAGGCCAAACAAACCAGGCACCTTTTTGTGTTTCATGACTCAACAATACAAGTAAGTCCAATCTCAAAGGTAGGATGGCGAGGGGGTTCCGGAATGAAACCCTAGTCGTAGATCTGGGCGCGCAGATTCTAGCCATCCAGATCTACCCACCGCTTAACGACAAAGCACTAGCTCCCTTTATTTAGTCCCTATTTCGATAGGACCACATAYGCRCCTAAATGCAAGCGCCTTTCACCACTCGCAACCTCGCGAGTCATGAGTTACAGACCCTCGAATTTTCTTCACCAATCATCGATACCTGAGATCATGAAATGGGTATAGCTTCCTTTTGTCAGCATCCTCTGTGCGTGACTGCCGGCTAGGCTAAACACTAGCTCCTCTCGCTATTCGCTGCTTCGTGAGTTCAACGGTTGAACTCTCATTCCTTCCTTATGCGATCCTCCGAGACTTGAAAGTTAGCGAAGGTTGACCTTCCTCTCGCACTGCTCGCAACTCGCCACTTCGCGAGTTGTAGCATCGAATCTTGGCACCTTCCCTTCACAAACCCCCGAGAAGCGATATTTAATTTTCCCTCTCGCATTCTCGCTACTCGCGACTTCGCAAGTCCAAGGGTTGAGCTCTCATGCTCTTATCCCGCAAATCCCTGAGACGCGGGAAGTCAATGGAGCATTGACTCCCTTCTCCAGGCAACGTGTGTCCACCTGTAAATCACGCGGGCCCCACCTTGAAGTTCTGCCACGTATTCTCTTTTACTCAGATCTTGGCACTTCGCTACTCGTGAAGTCGTAAACGACTCCTTTCAACCTCCAAATGCGCGATAGGTGATGGGATTCCTGATCCAATGGTCCTCCCGTTCTCTGGATCCAACGACTATCCCCGCTCCTCGCGACTTCGCCACTCGCGACTTGGAGCACCCAACCTTTGGGCTCTTACCTTACGAACCTCTGAGACGCGAGAAGTCAATAGAATGTTGACTCCTTCCCAAGTGACGCGTGTCCACCCATCGGCCACGCGGGCCCCACCTGATGGATGTGCCATGTGCTCTCACGAGCCTCGACTCTCGACACTTCGCGACTTTGTGGGTTGAAGCACCCAACCCTAATCGCCTTGCAACTCTACAAGATCCTACGGTTATTGGTTGTTCGCCACTTCTATCTCGAAGTGTCTCTGCCATTCGTTTCTTCTCTCTTCAGCGCACGTCTGGACGTACATTTTCGATGACCCAGATCTTCTTCGTTCCAACTAATCTAACGGCAGTTGTAGCTCTTCCTTGAGCATGCACTTCTCTTTCTTCTCCTTGGAAGATTTCTTAAGTATCAAAGGTCTCAKCCTTTGCTTCTCCTCTGTGACCTTCGCAGCTATGGCTCTGTGCACAAAACAACACTATCCCTCCTGAGCTTCTCTACTCCAAAGCTGTAAAATATTTCCTCGACCTCTATGAATTCTTACAGGGTCTGTGCATCTGACCAGGTKCTATTTGTCCTGAGCTTCGTCAACTATGAGGGAMTTAGGAGCTTTGCGCTCTTTCTCCTAGGTTTGACTCTTAAAATAGTCTTCAGCACATCTATTGCTCTCCTTCGTCAAGTCTAGGACTTGAGTGGGTCTCGGTCTCTACTTGCTTTACAAGGAGCATGTGCATAACTGCACTACCTCTCCTGAGCTATGCCTTTAACGCTACTTGTGAAAACAAAGGAAAGGGGTTGAGGCATTTAACACCCCCTCTTCTCCTTCCAATCTAATGGCCATGAATGACTGCAGATCTTTCGACAGGATCTCACCCGTCAGACGATACTTATCCCTACATAGCCATCTCGGGATTTCAAGAGGATTGTTCCTCCTCGTGCAGGGTTACTAAGGCCTTGCACCTTCACATCCTCTTTCCAGGTTCTTGATGGGCTTTTCAAGGAGGGTATCTCTATGGGGAGGTTTACCCAGGGTACTATCTAAGGTAGATAAGGGTATCTCTCTCTCGAGAACAAGACGTGAAGTTTGAATTAGATCAGTATGCATACAAATAGCGATTTATGAAAACATAAGCCATACGTAGTCCTTCCATTATAAACATGCAACTACCAGTACTGATCAAAACACCATACATACATTCTTGCACTGAAATCATTCACAATTTCACAGCTTATGAGCATAAATGTCAGAATACATATATATTTCAAGATTCCAGAGACAAAACACTTATCAAAAAAACACCAGAGGTGATGCAACTGCTGAGAGGGGTGCTCATTTCCACCCAACCATAGGCTCAGCGACTCCCAAAATATTTACCACTAGCCACCTCTGAGCTGAGACCACAATACTACGAGATTGCATCTCTATCTGCTAGTGACCGAGAACAAAGGTTACTCTCCTTCTTCTCCACTATCACTCACTCTGCATATTTTTCCAGAGTTCTTCCTCCCTCGCGTCTGCCCCTCCGCGCTTCTTCCTCACACATTTTCCTCTTTCGAGGTTGCGTGTGGCACGATTTCCCTCACGATGGTCAAGTGTCAGGATCCCACGGATGGGCGGTTTTACCCCCATCCCTCATTATGCATGAGGAGACATCCACCTACCGACCTGCGAGTAATTAATTTCGGGCCAGCGAGCCACTCTTGGTTCTCCGGGCCAGTGAAGACCAAATACGGTATTGGTTTTCGGTGGAAGTTAATGCCACCATTTCAGGTGCCTTCCACCACCTTTATCCAGCCATCGTGGTCTCTTTTCAGCATATTCCCCTCTCAGCAGTCCTGCAATATATATTCATAATATTATTCACATTCATCGACCTTTTTCACAAGGTCTATTTACATCACACATTCACATTTTTGAGTTGGCCACAATACTTGGCCAGTATAGTTATTTTTACAGACTGGGGGAAACATTGTGTTACAATTCCCTCCCCCTTAAAGGAACATCGTCCTTGATGTTCTATCTATCAACATGACCTGCATGTACAAATGTAAACAAAATCGGATATGCATGTTTCATGGCATCCTCCATTTCCCATGTAGCCTCATCTGGGCCAAAATGTTTCCACTGCACCTTGACCTGTGCAATGGTTCGGTTCCGGAGAAGGGTTTCCTTTCTGTCCAGTATGCATTGGGGTTCTGGTAGAAATTCTCCCTCCGGTTCCACCTGAATCACAGACCAATCAATTATATGATTAGCATCATGTACATATTTCTTCAATAATGAAACATGGAAAACATTATCTTCTTTGACTATGGGAGGAAGTGCTAGCCAATAGGCTACAGGTCCCACTCTATCTAGAACCTCAAAGGGTCCACAATATTGAGGTCCCAACTTGGCACAAGCTCCCATTTTCAGGGAACTCTTCTTGGGCCTAACTCTGAGATATACATGGTCTCCCGTTTTGAACTCTCTTGGAGTTCTCTTTTGGTCGGCATAACTTTTTTGTTGGTTTTGAGTGACCTTCAGATTTTGTTTTATCTGAGTCACTTGTTGTTCCATTTCTTTTGACATGTTGGGTCCAAAAGATATCCTATTTATGGGATTACTCCAGCTGACTAGAGTATTACATGGCCTACCATAGAGGACCTCGAAGGGACTCATCTTTAGGGATGCTTGGTAGCCATTGTTGTAGGCGAATTCTACCAGTGGAAGGTTGTCTTCCCATTTCTTGGGTTTATGCATTACATGCATCCTTAACATGTCTTCTAATATTTGATTCACTCTTTATGTCTATCCATCATTTTGAGGGTGATAGGCGATGCTAAACAACAACTTGGTCTCTAAACTAGCCATTAGTGATTTCCAAAAGTTGGAAGTAAATTTCATGTCTCATCCCTTAGTAAATGTCAAGAACCCTAGATCCAATCAAGAGGGTTGATCTTGGAGGTGAAATGATCCTACATTAACTAACATTGAATCATCCTTCCTTCCTAACCTACTTCCATCTTCCATAACATCCTTTCCTATATTGGACTAAGTTGGAGCGTCAACTATATTGACCTAACTCCAAGTAGAACCCGTAAGCGAAAGTGTCATACATCTCGACCAATCCTCCCCAACAGGAAATTAGTAGTCGCCATCACATGTCTAGGGGAGTGTGACTTCACGCATCCCTCCCACGACTCCAGGTTTTGGAGGATATATGGTAGGAAATACCTCAACCACTCCTAATATAATTAGGTTCGACACTCTATATCAAGTCATATTGTACAATTATTGTTCCTAGAGTAACGTCATCAAACAACTACTTTGGGAAAGTTGTGTGTCCCATCAAATACACACTTACCATAGATCATAGAAATATTTTGAATCATAAATTAAATAATAAGTGAAACTTATAGCATACATTATCTTATTAATGTATATGACATCCAAATTACCTTAGCACTACAATCATTTGACTATCACATAGCTCATCAACCTGTAGGTTAGTTCACCAATAATTCATATACATGGATATGCATAACAATATATAAGAATTCATATCTTTATTGATGTTCAATTAATAAATATATGTTTATTTTTATCATGCCTTGCATTTGTTATGCATTCACAACTTAACTTGAACTAGTATCCATGTATCAAAATTCCACATCTAAATTTGCATGTTTGAATAATTCATAACTATCATAATTATGAACATATAACAATAAAAATAGCATTATGTGGCACATAAATAGGTCCAAATATACACATATCAAATGTCTATATAAATCTAGATAAGTCCATATAGTTACTAAGCAATGAATTACTAAGATAAATAAAATCAAAGTTCTAACTTTCTATGGTCAAAATATGGGGTGTTACAGCTAGCATCTGAAATGGTTAGAGTTATTTGAATCCCAATCTCTATGTATAAAATTATATGTTGGACATGATTAAGAAAGGAATATTTGGCCTTTGAGTAAATATATGTTAAATGGTGGCAGTGATAGATAGAGGAATTGGTCATTACTATGTAGAAGTCTAGGCCTTGATCCTTTGAGTGATAGTTGGTGAGAAGATTTCGACTTGCAATTTGTATCCATGTGGAGAGTGACTATAGTGGTCTCAATAGAGAAACATCCATAGGTGGTAGTAGTGTCTTAAAAAAATTGTAACAAACCTGAGAGCTTAGCCTTGATTTATTAAAGGAAACAAAAAATTGTGGATGTATCCCTTTCTTTGTTGTTGAGTTTTAAACAATTATAAATTGTGTGTAGTAGAAGTTTGTATTGCCTTATCTATTAAACATTCAAATATGTGTGGTGTATTTCTACTTGTTCAAATATATTTTAGACCATGGTTAGCATTTTATTAAATGCTTGAGTTGTTTGTTGTTATAACAATCGAAATAAGTTTGGTTGTATGTCTAATATGGAAAGCGGTGAAGAGATCTCTACGTCAAGTGGAATCAAATATGGTAAAAACACTAGGAGGATCATAATAGAGTTGAGGTGAAGATAAACATGTGTGGGAAAGCACAATATGTTGAAAAGAAGTTTCTAAATATGTTGATTGAAGAGGGAAGGAGAAAATGGAAAAAATATATTCCAATGGATCTAAATAAAGCTATAAGGGAATGTATTGTAGATCGAGTGAAGACATTCTATGTGAAGACGAATATTCTTGAAGGCATGTCTTTGTAAATTTCATTTTTTGGGGAAGTGAATACATTGATAGAATTTCCAATAGAGGTAAGTGAAGACACTTCTTCACCCATGTGAACATCACCTGATGCAATGAGTGCTAAGTGTACTATTGAAATCATGAGGATTATTGGTTAGTTGTGACTAATACTCATGGATATGGGTCATATATTAATGACTTACTCTACGCAGTTAATCCAAAAAAAATGATATCTAATATGTTGCACTATGGAAGCCCCTCTATGATTAAATAGTAAGAGTGAAGGGATATCTAACTATATAGTTCATAAGGCACAATATGTGCTAAGGTTTTGCAAATGGGGTAGCAAACTAAGTGGGATTGATTGTGGGGGAAAATCCACAGTTAAGCGTGCTTGAGCTAGAGGCATCTTGGGATGAATGACCACCTGGGAAGTCCTGGTTATCGGGTACAAGACCTAGAAGTGATGGTTGATGCTATGTGATTCATTTAGTTGGTTTCAATCCCACTTCTTCACCCATGTGAGCATCACCTGATGCAATGAGTGCTAAGTGTACTATTGAAATCGTGATAATTATTGGTCAGTTGCGACTAATACTCATGGATATGGGTCATATATTAATGACTTACTCTACATAGTTAATCCCAAAAAATGATATCTGATATGTTGTGTTGTGGAAGCCCCTCTATGCTTAAAGAGTTAATATGTGTTTGTGGATAAGTGAATATGTTGATAGAATCGTTGATTGAGATAGTATACAATTGTGGAGAAGTGTTTTTTTCTAAAAATCATCAATTGAGGTAGTCTTTGTTTGTGGAGAAATGAATACATCTACAAAATTATTAATTAAGGAATTTACGAGGGGTTCTAAGAATTTTATTTTGTGGATAGTGAATATGAAAAAAGAACACCAAGTGAAGTAGCTTGCATAAGAAGGAGAAAATATCCAGATGAAAATTTTAGGTAGCTTTCATAAGAAAGAGGAAATATGCAAACAAAATGATAAGCGAGGTAGCCTGCATAAGGAAGAGAAAATATGATGCAAAAATACATTGAGTGAGGAAAATTGCATGAGAAAAAAAATATTGTGGAGGGTGGTCTTGCAGCAGTGGAGTTTCAAAGAGAGATGTCACAATAGATGTAATAGTGGAGGAAATGTATATGGAAATGTTGACTCCCATAATTATTGAGTGTTGATGTTTATGGAAGTGAATAAAGAAACAATTTGTTTAAAGAAGTAAAGAAGAAAATCAAAGAAAATATGTGCAACAAGAAGAGTTGATGTAGAGACTAGAGAATATGAAAATGCACAACAAAAAGTGGATATGCATAGTGATTCCAACAATCATTACAACAACATAGTGGTTTTAGAGAAGCATGAAAAGTATAGATGACTCCAACAAGGGTGTGATGTGGGGTAGAGTTACTTGAATGAGTCAATGAAGTGTGCCTTATGTGGCTAAATTAGGTAGATGTTGTAAGAGGAGATACAACTCCAATCTTGGAGAGAACTAGGTATAGGTTGTAGAAGATGAGATGTTGAAGAATTTGCAAGAGGAGATTGTAGAGATGTAGCAGTAGTGAGTAATTGTAGTTGAGGAGTGGTTGCATTCCAAGGAGAATAGAGTGAGGAGGCACTTGAGAAACAAACATTATTGATGTATATATAGTGGTGATGGTGAAAAATAGGGAAGTTTGGGTGGTATTAAGCACCATTGAGTGGGAGTGACATAAGGTAGTAACCACCAATGGGGTAAAAGGAAAGGAGGTAGTGCAACCTTGTGGAAAAAATTCACAAGGAATGGATGAAATGCTAAAAAGTGGGGTATATGCATAATAGTTTTGGGTCAAAACATTGAAAGAAATGTTGTATATGTTAGTTTAAAAGATAGGAAAATGAGGATGTCCAGTATACACCTTTTGTTAGCCTAACTTTTTAGCAACATCCTCAAGTTTTTCAACCAAGTGGGTATGATGTAGGAGCATCCCTGGCACAGAAATTCATCCTGCACATCGAATTCACTTTAGTATTCTATATGTTTCTTCCATTATATTTTCATATAATTTATGTTACTACGAAAGCTACTACAAAAGTTGCTACAAAAGAAGAGATAAGCTCTCATGGTTTTGGTTACTGAAGGTAATGAAAAAGAAGTACTTGGTCATAGAAGAGATAACAACATACAGTACTTGATATGTAAGGTTTTGTAGTGATTTGTAATCTTTCCAACCATCATGTTCATTTACATCATGGAGTCTCAATTATTCATGAGCCATCGAGTGTTAATGTTATACAAGATGAAAGAGTGTAAGGTTTAAAAATGACCACAGGAGATTGTTAAGGGTCAAAACTTGGTAATCATCTCCATGTTAGATAATGGAACCATGAGGAAACATGTTTCTTTTTTGGATTAAATAAATGCCAAAGTATTCCTTATGATGCCAAAAAAGACTTGACTATTTTCAATGATAGAGGTTTGGTCGATGGCCACAAGATAAAATAGATTGTGCATGGGAATAAAGGAACCAATTCGTTGGTACACGAGATCACTAGCAATTTAAATGGTTGAAGTTGTTTGATTTCCAATCTTTACATATAAATTATGCACCCATGATTAAGTAAGGAACCTTTGGCCTCTAATGAAATCTCCATTAAATGGTGGCATTGATAGATATAGGCACAAGTCATTATTGTACATAAGTCTAGGACTTAAACCTTCCTCTAGTATTTGGTGAGAAGAGAGTGGTTGTAGTGGTTTCATTAGAGTAGAATACATAGATGGTAGCAGTCTCTTAAAATTGTTGTAACAGTCCTGAGAGCTTGGCCTTGATTTACTAAAAAAAATCAAAGATTGTGAATATATTTCTTTCTGTGTTGTTTTGTTTTAAAAATTACAAATTATGTGTAGTAGAAGTCTGTATTTAAAATTTAGATATGTGTGATGTATTTATGCTTGTTCAATTAGATTTTAGACTATAGTTGCCATTTTATTAAATGCTTGAGTTGTTTACTATTATAACAATTGAGAGAAATTTCTCTTTGTGTCTAATATATCAAGGGTGGAGAGATCTTTGTGTCACAAACCCACAAAAGAAGAAAGATTGAGGTGGATAAGGAAATTTTTTATACTACAAAGGTTGAGGTATTAGACAACAAACAGACTAGGCTTGTAGCCATGGATTTATCAAATCTGACCATATCCCTAACAATTAACAATATTGAAGATATTGATAAAGGAGTAAATGAATATAAAGATAAGATATCCTTTCTAGAAAATCATGTCTAATATTACAAATTTTCTCAAAGATCAACATATAAGTTTATTGAATAGGCTTTAGAGGTACAAGATGAAGCTAGCACAATGAAAAGAGAAATTTACAAGAAGGCTCAATAGCTACAAAGATTAATTGTAAAATTTCTTAATTTACACAAAGACATTGAATCCTGAAAATAACTTAAGAGAAGGTGCAACTACACTATGAATCAATAAGAAAATGTCAAGAATTAATGCGATGGAATCCTCATGAGATTCCTATTATGAGTTAGTAAGAAATCACAAATAGTAAGTGGGGACTTTGAACAATGTTACCAACTTAACAAGAACCCTACGGAGTACTCATTTTTTAGAGGTCGCATTTAGTGGTCGTTTTTACCCTCGTTTCAAAAAGTGGTACTACTGGTAGAACCCTTTTTTTTCAAGGTAGTTTTTCAATATTTTGAATCTTCTTAGTTATAAAGGATCGACATTTTTTTCAATTGTGGTATTTTCATTGAAATTTGAAAATTGAAAATTGAAAAAAAAAAGGCTAATAAAATGAAATTTCAAAAATAAAACATCTTAAGAAACATTAATAAAATGAATTTAAGAAAAAAATACAAATAAAATAAATAAATAAAAATAAAACCAAAAATGGAAAAAAATTAAATTTAAATATAGAAAGGGAAAATTTAGAATTAAAATAGCATATGAAACCCAATCTTGGATAGGGTGTCACAAAGAGGGATCGCAACTTCTCGCACATGACTAGAGGAGGTTGTGGGAAGTCATGTAGTGCAATAAAATATTTGTATGTGGTGGGCACGGGGTGGGTATAAAGGATTTTATGGCTCTCTCATGCCATCCAAAAGAAAGTTATTGGTTCGATTGTGGTTGAATGATGGCAAGAAGGGTTTTCAATATTATTCAAGTTGGGCTCTCCATTCTTACAACCAATGCTAATGGTCCAAATGCAGTGGTGGAAGTAAGTGAACCATCCAACTTGTGGTTGGTCAAATTCAAGCCTAGAATTGGGAATTGGCAATAGAGGACAACATTCCTAGCCAAACTCCTACTTTGATTTTTTCATTTTTTTTGTTTTGTTTTGTTACAATTTGTGGTTTTGGAAGGAGGTGGGTCTATTGTTGGCCTGATTTTTCTTCTTAATAGTGTTGGGGTCCATATATTTTTTGTTGGGACTCCTGCAAACCACCCCTTAGTGTTCCTTTCTCTCCCAGCAGTTTTCTCTCTTATGCTTGGTATGTTGTTTATCTTGGCCCATATTAGTATTAATTTGGGTGAGTGTTTGAGGAAGGGAGGTTTTGTGATGGTACGGATCATGGTTGTGTGAGTGTTATTCCTCTATTTCAGTCTTGATGGTTTTGCTTTCTTCCTGGTGCAAGGACAAAACAATTCCTAGAAGGGTAGTCTTTCCCTAGTCCTCGAAGGTCATTCCCCTACTTTTCAAAGTTCTTTCCTTTCCCAAACATTTTCTCATTAGTGCTTCTTGCTTCCTAATTCAACCTAGGTTATGCTTCATCCTCAACACAGTCACCCTGCTAAAATGAATTATGATGGAAAAGGGACTATACCTTTTAGCAGCAAGAGGGGGGCCAACAGAGGCAACCCCCAAGCATCCCTTCCTACTCATACTTCTCGACACCTGACCCATGCTCAACTTGATGCTATGAAGATGAAATCTAATTTCCAATGTCATTTTTCAGAGGCAAATAAATAGGAGATGGATAGAATGGAGGACATGGTCATTTATAAAAAAAATAAAAATAAAAAATATTGTTTTCTATCTGTTTTTTATTTTATTTTTAAAATTTTGATTCTTGTTTTTTTTTCTTCTTTTGATTTTTGGTTGTTAAATGTTTTTTTTTTTCAATTTTTTGGTGTTTTTTGTGAATTTTTTTCCATTTTTTTGTAATGTCTTTTATTTTTTATTTTTCTAGAGTGAAGGGGGAGAGGATCAAGCATGGATTTGAAATTTATGATTTCAAAAGAAAAAAAAATAATGGGGCACTACTATTAACACTACATTTCAATTTAAGGGTTTATTTTGTGATTTTTGTCTCAACGGTACAGATTGTTAAGGTCGTAGTTCCACAAATATGGAAATTTTAAGCTCAAAAAAATGAGGTGATATCAACCTAGCACCAATTTTCGATTTGGGGGTTAATTGTATGGTTTTGGTTGCAATGGTACTAATTTTTAAGGCCATTGTTTCAAACAATTTGTAAATTTTACCTTCAAAAAATTGTGTTATCGGTAGCACCAATTTTTTATTTGGGGGTTGATTTTAAAGCTAATGTTAGCAACAATATGGGTTTTTAAATCCATGGTTGCAAAAATTTGTAATTTTAACCCCAAAATTGAAAAAATAAAAAATAAATAAGGGTGTTACCAGTCGCCCCACTTTCTTATTCTATGATTGATTTTGGTGTTTTTTATGCATTTATGGGTTTTTAGGGATAGAGTTCTTGTTTTAAGCTCATAGTTATGATTAATTCAGTAAATTTTATTTTTCTATTGGAAAGTATTATCTCAATGAATTTGGGAGGAATTATAGGAGGAATGGGTAGATGGTTTTAAAATATGGACTTTCATTGAGAAATTCACTAAAGAATACCATTTGACATCCTTTAATCCACCTGATGATTTTCATGATCTACACCAAGTAACACGAATTCTAGAAGAATTCTTTCTATAGTTGAGAAAAATATTTAGAACATACCAAATGCCACAAAGGCCCGCATAAAGCTTTACCTTATAGATACAACCACATAAATTACTCAAATTTAAACAACTTTTCCAAAGTTAAACAAAATTATTGATAAAATAAATAGAAGATTATATTTTCTAAAGGCCCTATTACGACCTAAATTACCACCCTGGTGGAAATTCCAACCACGGGTGAAACCTTGGGAAAACAAGATGGGAATTGCACCAATGTTACCTCAGTACAATATTGTCTTCACTTTTGGCTAGCTCCAAAGGCCAAGGGGGGGTGTCCCTATCTATCAATGATAGATCTATGAGTAAATCTCTTTAGTGAATCAATACCATGCAAGCTTATGATTTACTTCAGTGAACCCACAATATGTATGATGATGTAAAGTACAAGGATTATAACAAGTTATTAAATGCTTTAAAATAACAATTTAAGATCGAGAGCATAAACCACAAATATCCACTTAAGAGAGAAGAGTTAGAAGCTAGCGGTTGTCTGCACCAAATATCATTTAGAGATGTATAATAGAGACAAAATATTTTCATATAGATTATTATCATTCCAATAAATGAAACTTAGAAGAGGCAACCCAAATGAAATCACTTTAAGCTACTTTTAGAGCACTAGGAATGAAATTGGCTAGCATAGACTAATGGTGTATTGTGTGATTTAGGTGCCAATCAATCATATGTTGTATTAGGGACTAGCTTAAGGTTGTCTCACACTTCTAAATCTGTTTTGACAATAAATAAACAGAAAATTCCAAATTTAAAGTGAATAAATAACCATCCAAGAGAGGTATTATCTACTAATATGCAATATATTTGGGACGATTTAGGTAGGGATTGATATATGAAACAAATAAATGGCCCAAATATGTTAGAATCAAGCTCTCTCTCTCTCTCTCTCTCTCTCTCTCTCTCTCTCTCTCTCTCTCTCTCTCTATTTATCGAATCGAGAGATAAATGGCATAACATAAATAAAAATCAGATTTGAGGAAACCATAGAACTATGTTTTATACTTAAAGGTTCATTTACATTTAGAACTAGATTCTATTTAATTAACTAGTGCTAATGTTCAATAACCTAAGGGGGAATTAACCAATTTGTGTCAAGTTCTCATTATATATATATATATATATATATATATATATAATGAGAACTTGACACAAATTGGTTAATTCCCCCTTAGGTTATTGAACATTAGCACTAGTTAATTAAATAGAAGCTAGTTCTAAATGTAAATGAACCTTTAAGTATAAAACATAGTTCTATGGTTTCCTCAAATCTGATTTTTATTTATGTTATGCCATTTATAGATTCGATAAATCCTTGAAATCAATCCAAAACAAGATAATCCAACATTGAAAGAAAAAAAGATATTGTGTTGATTTTCCTCTTTATGGTTTAGAGATAAGAAATGAAGTACAAACCCTTGATAAACTAGTCTATGAATAAAATAAACAATGAACTTTGCACTAGACTAGGAAAGAAATCTAGATTATGATTTTTCCTTTAATTTTCTATTACATTTATTTCTAAACAAATAAAATAAAACATTTTAATTTTGAGGTTTTTGGTTGGTTGTTGGGAGAAGACAAGTGTCTTATTCCAACTAGGGCTTATGGGGTCAAGAAGTATGTATTTCTTAGGTTTGGTCTATATTATCTCAATGTTTTAGAAATAAGAGACTAGAACCCTACGGATAAATTAGTATCATATCTAATCAAAATAAGGTATGTAGAACAAAGCCTACAATAAGGGGTTCCAAAAAGAAGCACCTTCACCAACAAGATCAACTATATCTTGATAAAAATACTAAGTACCCTTGCTAGGGATCCAAAGGAAACACAAAGCAATGAATTGAGAAAATACCAAACTAACAAAGGAAGAAGGAAAGGATTTACCCTAAGACATCTTCCTTCCAAGTGTTAGGCTTACCATTCAAATGGATCAATATTGAATAGCTTGTAGTAGTCTTGATAAAACACAAAAGATATTTAATGCACCAAAATAAACAAAGAGATAAGAGCTCCAAGAATTGATACCAACACCTCAATAGGTAGATATTCAACAAAATTGTATTCTCAAAGAAGTAGCCAACAACAACAAAAAATTGGAATGAGATCAGGAGAAGGCTTCATCATCCTTCTCATTCAATATTATTTTCTATCTCTTTATATCTAACCTGGAAGAACTACAAAATTGACTTGTATTCCAATTAACTAAAAGAGACCAAGCCAAAATACAATAAATATGTTCCAGGTGTACAATAATTTCTCTAAGAGAGGAGGTCCTCAACCAAGTGAAGTCAGGATATGGTTCAATAGGCTCGACGTATATCCCCAAAGAAAGTGGAGACCCTAAAAATATGCCAAGATTCTCCTCCATTGAAGAAAATACCCAAAAGATGCCAATGTCTAGACTCAATGAGTGGAATGGTCAAACGTGTGGGATAAATGAGATCCAAAAGATGGACCTAGCTCCTCCAAATATGCTCCAATGTCTACATGGGAGGTCTCCAAGGTGAAAAAAATTCTCAAACCATGCAATCAATGTCCCAAAATCATGGAAGGACTCTCCTTAAGTCATAATGTGTTCACAAGTGCCAAACATGTCACCAAATGGCTAGTAGAATGGCCCTCCATGTAATTCAAATCAAGTGATAAATCCTCCAAATGGTTGAATGAAGAGAGCACTCCAAAATCTAGGATGTGTCATGTCATGAGAAGACTAATGCATGTAGAAATATCCCAAAAAATACTTGAACTATGTTACCAATGCCTAGCGATCCATGAACTACCTCAAGATCTTGAAACTACCTCGCGAACCATGTCTCTACATGACAACCTATAGAGTCATCTCCAAGAGTCCATGGCCAAAGTGTGAAAAATACATAAAGGCGATCCATGCTTAGGCATAAGATAAGTGTTCTCTCATAGGTATGAAAACCTTTACAACATGAATGACACTTTTACATAGAGTAAAGTGAAAAATCCTAGAGGCATCCTAAGTCATGTTACCTAATAGATCCATATCAAGGCCCTTGCATACCTACCCTAGCCATAAATGACCTCCAATGGATAGTAAACTAAGACATAAGAGCAAGGACTATCCTAAAATAGGGACTAAGAGGATGGATCATGACCAACCATAAAGGATCTAGAGCTGCCACCTAGGTAAAAAAACAATTTTACATAGATCATCTAAGCATGGTCCAATATAATACATAAGTACAATAATGTCAATGATAAATTGTACAAAGCATCATGGTGTCACATCTGATCATGTTACTCTGAGCTCTAATGTCGTCAAGATAGGCACGAAATCTACTCATATGATGGGTCACATCTAGCAAAAAGATATGAGGTGAACTAAAATGAATATGAGGTGTAATTGTTGACTCCAACTTAGGGACATGTGCTCATCTTGAGAATGCATGAGAAATCCAAAATCTACAAAAGACATTTTAACCTAAAAGATTTGCATTAGATGGATGTCAAATAAAAGGTAGGGGTGAATATACAAGTGCATTTCCCCTTCCCTAAGATAGAAATAAATCCATGCATAAATGACATGGAACCAATGACACATTAGTAGCACCATATCTCGGAGAAAATATATAACATGTGGGAATCAACTTACTTTATTATAAAACAAAATGAAAATGAAAAAATATATAAAGTAAATGAAGCACAAGTATATCAAAAGAAATTACTATTTTACCAGGATGCCCTATGGCATCAGATATTATCTTCATAGAACATTTTCAAAATTTGTCCACTTATGGGAAAAGGCAGTCTTTCACCATCCAAGTGACTAAGATAGAAATAATTATTACCTGCAATGTCTTCAATTTTATAAGGTCCCAACCAAAGGATTTCAAAATTACCATGTTTACCTACATTTCCAATCCTTTTGTTCCGCATGAGAACAAGATGTCTCTTCTAAGAACTGCTCAGGGGATCCTTCTTATCAAACTTTATCTTTATATTCTCTTGATTATTTGCGTGATGATCAAAGACACGTCTCAATTTTCATCAAGATTGATCTGGTAGTTGATTATGTTTTGAACAACGTCTTCATCAAATGAAAACTAATGCAATATCATGTAGACCAGGATATTCAAATGAATAGGAAAATTTACTTCCATCCCCTATACTAGGTCAAATGGGCAATTTCCATCAGAATATTTTTTGGTTATTCTATCAACCCATATAACATACTTGATCTTACTATCCCAATTTTTCTTGTTATCCCCCACCATCTTGTTGATGATGCTCGTAAAATTCTTATTGCTTGATTCTGAAATACCATTTCCTTGAGGGTAATAGTTGGAGGAGTGGGATAGGGCAATGCCATAGTTGAAAAAAAATGTTGAAAATATGAAGAACTAGAAACTTTTTCATTATTGATGATGATATTTGGTGGATCTCTAAAATGAGTGAAAATCTCCATGATTGTATCATCCTAGAAATATTCCCAGATGTCATATAACCAAATAATGAAATCTTCATATCCCTTTATTAGAATTTTGGTGCTAGCTATTATTTTTCAATATTCAAAATCTTAGGGCCATCAGGGGATCCAAAGTTGATTTCCATATAATTATCAAGCTTTATCACTTCTTTCTTTTCTTTATACATGTCATGCCTATCAAACATATTCTCTAAAGGAACTAGGCCAAAGGGAATATTATTATCTCTCAATTTCTCTTGATATTCTACTCCATCCTCTCTTTAATTAATTTCATTTTAAGCAAACTCTTGAGTATTTTTCATGAATCTTATGATATGGACATCATTATCAAAGAATTTCCAGTGCTCAAAGTTGTCAATAATGGATAGTCTAAATATAATTTATAACTATCCTCCTTCCAACAAATCCTAGCAAGGTTGGAGAATTGAAGCAGAAATTTACAAAGCATTAGCTTTCTCACTAAACATATTACGCTCTACTTCTAAGGATAAGGCATCCAACAATTATGTGGTATCCTAGACAACGTTCCTATATCTTTTTGATCTGTCATTTTTGCATGCAAAATGATTCTTCACTTGTAAGATGACCAAATCAGAGTCACTATGGATTTTCAAAATTTTAATTCCCATATCCTTAGCCATATTTAATCCAAGTAAGAGAGCTTCATATTCTACCACCTTATTTTTTGCTTCAAATTCTAGGTGGAATGCATAACATGAAGTGTCACCCTAAGGAGACGTGAATACAACTCCTACACCGACCCCCATTCTAGACTTAGCTCCATCAAATTTCATCTTCCAAGCAATATTATTGACATTTTCTTGGGGAGCTACTACATTTTCTAACACAATGTAAGAGATGAGGTCTTCCTCATAGAAAACCAATGCATTCATAGGATCATGGGGGTCTTCTAAATGATACCTCCTCATTTTCTCACAATGCAAAGTCACAAAAGTGTTTTCACAAGTTGGTATGGTAATATAAGATGGGTCCATTTAGATGTTGCCTCCTAGGTTGGCAACCCACTTACAAGATAAAACCATCCATAACATATATAACAACTACATTCATTAAAAAAGAGATGCCTAGGTAAACTCCATATCTAATGTGAATTTCCTTGATTAAACCATGCACTTTAACTTCTCTAGATTCCATTGCACATATATTTATATAAGGTATTGTGGTTTTCAATCCCAATTGGTTCATGAAATTTAAGGACATCACATTGGTCGAGGCTCTGATTCCAACATACAGTTATGCAAAACAAATTCATTGACTAACAATGATATGAAGAAAGGTTGGTGACTTGCATTTCTTCTTCCTTATTGATTCATGGATTAGAGAACAACAGGGAAATATTCATTATCATCCACAACTTGGTTTGGTTGATTAATCTCTTCAATCCCAAGAGCTTCCTTTATCTAACATTCTACATAAGGAATATTTTCTATCTCAGTTATAGGGATGAACATCTTAGCATTACCTATCCAGTTGGTTACATCCAATTTTTTCTCAAAATGATTACTCATTGAATAATCTTGTTAAGGCCCTTTTACACTTGGTACTACAAGTTGAGTATATTTATTAGGAAATTTCACAAGACCTTGTTGATCTCCTTGAGGATGCCTACCTTTTCTTCTTTGGTAGGTCAAACCTTTATGCATATCATGCCCACATATTTTGGATTTCTTCTTAGGATGGCCTTTCACCAAATATCCTAGTTTCTCTCTCTGCATCTATGGACTTGTCCTTAACTTGTTGCATGTTTTCTTAGGACAAGGGGTATGTCTTCTTCCCTTCAAATAATTTTTTGCAAGAATCCAAATATTTTTCATCATTCTGAGCACTTTCTTTGACCACCTCTAAATACCTTGCACAAATATTTTCCTCATGGAAATCATTAAAATCTTGGAAATAAGGAGGGGACTCACGGTCAATCATGTTGTTTGGTTCCAACATTGCAGGAGGTCTTTGGTTTGGAGGAGGGTCATGTTATCGCAGGATTTTTACTTGTGCAAAGCCCCACCACAAGTCCCCAAATATGAGTAACTATAGAAGATCCTACCAATGTCACCTTAGTAAGAACTTCTCTCGTTTTAGTGATGGAATAGGTCCACCACAAGGAAGGCTTCCCTAATGACTGCAAGGGATTAAAGTAGAAAGTATAGTATCCAAGCCTACCACCCCCTCTCTTGGACATCAAAAGATAAGGTCTAGGTCAAGGAAGAACAAGAGATATGAATATGTTTGAGTACTTTCCCAGAACAAGAACACTTTATAGCATATATGTAATTATTTCCAAGTTCAAACATGTAATTAATACCTATTAAGGACACTAGACATGAAAAGTTATTATGGTTGTTATGAATTTTCAACAGTGAATAGTAGTACAATATAAATGAACAAATTATAACATTGGCAACAATTATTTATCATAAATGCAACAATTGACAAGGGAAAAATTAGCATCCATCCACTAGAGTAATATCTGTTGGATTACTGAGAGGGGGGGTGAATCAATAATAGCGTAATTATAATCTGTTTTCTTCAAATGTTATATCAATGTATAATTATTATTCAATAATGAGCAGTAAGAAACAAACAAGCACACGCATACACAGTACACCAGTGTTTTATGTGGAAACCCAAATCGGGAGAAAACCACAGAATGTTTTTTCTTATATGTCTTGAAGAATTACATTCATTGGAAGCACCAACTTCCTTTGTTTTCCAGCTGCAACTGGAAGGAGGCTCCAACCCACTCTTTTCTCAAGCTACAACCTAAGGTAAGCTCCAACTCCCAATTCTCTGGCTACAACCAGAAGGAGGCTACAACCCCCTATGTTCTTCGGCTACAACTGGAAGGTGGATACAACCACATGTCCTTGCCCCGTCCTGCCACCCTGAAGTAGAAGTATAATGATGAAACCACTATCACACTATCACTGTGAGATATACCACTGTAAACATGTACCAATAAATATGAACCATGCATCAACCTGTACCTCAACCTGTAATCAACCTGTACCATAAACAAGTGCATCAACCATGCACCAACCTG